>JAACNH010000887.1:88555-123146 GCA_019447015.1 Hymenochirus boettgeri | reverse complement strand
TCTAATAATGTCGATCTATCTATCTATAATGGATCTATCTATCTATCTTCATCTATCTTCTATCTTCATCTATCAATCTCTCTATTCTAGCTATCTATCTATCTATCTATTATTCTATCTATCTATCTATCTATCTACTACTATCATCTATCTATGCTATCTAGCTATCTATCTCTATCTATCAATCTATCTATCATCTATCTTCTATTATCTATCTAGCATCTTCTTCTATCATCTATCTATCTATCTATCATCTATCATCTATCTATCTTCTATCTATCTATCTTCGTATCTATCTATCTATCATCTATCTATCTATCTTACTATCATCTATCTATCATCTATCTATCTGATCCTATCTATCATTCGATCTATCTATCTATCATCTATCTTCATCTATCTATCTATCATCTATACAGATAGATATGGAGATAGATAGGTAGATAGGAAGGGAGATGATCGTGCATATTAATGAGACATATGAGTGATCAGCTGTTTAAAAGACCGGACCCGAACTTCAGGTTCAGTTCTGGAAGTTCGGGTCTTTTAACCAGCTGATTGCCTGTATGTTTCATTCATACGTGTGATTAGCTGTTTAAAACAGCTGACTGCGGCAGGGATCTTGGATAGGGGAAGTGGGTCAGGGGCCCGGCCTCCATTTATGTGGGGGGGGCCCAGACCCCTGCAGGTACGCCCCTGTCCAACCCCCCTGATTGTCTACCCACACGTTTATTAACTGTAAGTATAACCAACATGTTGTTACTGGGAGGGGCTTCTACAGTAAGTGAAACTAAGTTAAGTCTAGATAAACACACTGGTGCTTGTTATTGGCTCCTCCCCCCCAACTGCCCCATTCATCTCTCTGCTTTCCTTTTCAAGGCAGACAGGGACCTTTAACTTCTCCCCCTTACTATACTATTCATGTCATTGCACCTTAAGGTGCCCATACACTATTTAGACATTAGACAGATGTAAAATCTCTCATAAGACAGATGTCCAATCTATCTAAGATCTGCCTAGCCCGTTCTTTAATGCAATTTGAGATGACAAAATGAATGGACCAGATAGGAACATCTCAAGATAAAAACCGCTGCTTGTACAATGTGGTCTTTAGACATTAGATCGTTATCTCAAATCTATCCAATGTCTGCCTGTGTATGGCCAGCTGTAGGCTTTGTGCTTCTATCAATACCAACTGTGCAGTGATGAGTCATAGCCCCACCCCTTTATGCAAATAGCTAGTGATGTCATAACTGTTATTATAGCTGTTAGAAGGTCTTAATAAACATAAGAGGTAGAATAGCTGGGCAGCGCGGTGGCGTAGTGGTAGCACTGACGCCTTGCAGCGTGGAGACTGGGTTCGATTCCAACCTAGGAACGTCTGCAGGATGGTTGAATCTCCCCGTGCGCGTGGGTTTCCTCCGGGCACTCCGGTTTCCCCCACAATCACCAAACATACTGATAGGATGTATGAAATCAAACACAAATTGCTTAGTTAATCTATGTATCCACAGGTGCTGCATAGGGTTTGTCTATAAAAGATGCTGCCACTACCCTGGCTGGAATAGACCTGTGAGGTGAAGCTACAGATAAGATAAGAAGATCAACAATAAAAGGTCAAGTCACTTCATAGGCTATAATGGGGGAAATAAATGAAACATAAGATGTTAATATAAAGATGATAAAGTGAACGTATATCAAAGAATATCTACACTAACGGCTGTAAATTGCCTCTAGTGACATGCCCTAGGAAACAGAATACATGAGAGAAGAAGGAGACAGATGCTAGGACACAGAAGCTTAATGGAAGGACTTAGACTGCAACACCAAAGGTATGCAAAAGTGATAACACGACATGTTAAGAACAATTGTCCTTTTTCAAGTGTGAGACACCTAAGTCCTTCCATGAAGCATCTCCATCCTTCTCTCTGCATGTAACTGTTCACTCTTACAACAAAAACTGGGGACTTGTCAGTATTTGCCCGCAAGACCAACTGCTATTTGTACCAGTTTATTACAGGATTTTGTAACCTAGAACCTACCTGTCTATTCCTGTTACGCATGCCTTAAGGTTAGTACACACGTGTGTTTGGGGGTCCCCCAGTAACTCTGTGCTGCCTTGGCTGACAGTCTGGTAATGTGCATGGCATTGGGGGGGCAATTCTCATTTACCAGACTGTAAAACACAATTAACTAAACCCGGCTAGTAATGTCATTCTAGTCCATGATCTCGTCGCAGAGAGCAAGAGTTATCTTTAAGACAGAGAGCAGCAGTGCTCCCACATGAGGGCATGACCTCCCTTCATTATCTCCCTGTTTTCTTCAGCCCTGCTTTCCTACCAGCCGGCTGTGCAGACACAGACAGGAGCGCGGAGGTTGTTCCCGCCTTTGGAACTTGGAAGGGGGCACTTGGGGGGGCACTGCATCTGTCAACTGGGGCACGTGCCATTCTGCCCCAGTGTAGCGCCGCCGCTGCGAAACTGTCAGCTGCGGCAGAGTCAAGTGGCTCTCACAGTATTTGGTGACCAGGATCGAAATAATGATTTATAAAAAGATTCGTCTTAGTAATTGGTGACGTCGGATTTCACTAAACGCCTGTAGCGGATTCGCATAACATTCTACAGAACCACTCATCCGGCATTGCCCCCAAAACAATCTCCAATATCTCCGAGATGATGGGGTCACAGACCCTAGATAGAGAGGGATGCACTGGTACAGATACTGTAATAACGTATGGGCATTGATCGGCCCTTTTATGGTTTAACATAAGAAATAAAATCATCCGAATCTAATTTTGGGGATATGAGCGATGCTGGAAAACATTTCTTAGGAGGAAAGATACGAAAGCTACAAATTAGACGATCTGCTATAAATATTAAACTGGAATTATCCCAACCCTCATTACAATGGGAGGGGTAAAGTTGGGTTTATACCATGACAAGTCCATCATAAATCATATCAAGGACTAGAGATGTCCGAACTTCGCAAAATCCGGTCCGCCTCAAGGATCCCATTAAAATACGATTCTTCGAAATACGAGATTAAATACGAGGATTCGCGACAATACGAAATCTGCGATTTCTCATATTTTCCCGTATTTTCGAAAATACGAGATATTCCCCGTAATTTTGAAAATTTTCGAAACGCGGTTTGAAAAGTCTGGAAGGGGGAAAACCGAAAATCTGCGATATCCGCCATTCTGAGACGAGGTAAATCCGCCGCGGATCCGATCCGGTTCGGATCCGCGAACTGGGCCATCACTACTAAGAACACGCGGACATCCTTAAATATTCAAACTGGATTTATTAATTAAAACTGTCACTTACTGTAAACAATATTTCTTCCAACTACATTTCTTACATTTCAGTTGTCAATCAAGTGCCTTATTATTCATAAACTCTTCTGGTACGTGCAGTTTTACTGCAACTGGAATGGTCACAGTTGGTTTGTGTGAATTGCATGTTGGGAAATCCCTTCTCCCAGTGCTGCCTATAGTGATTACTGAGCATGCTTGCCCTCTCGGATAAGTCAGAATTTTCAGATTAGTCTGGAAGGGAGATCTGAGTCTTAGCAAGTGGTATATTAAGGCTATACCACAACCTAATTGTGCTACTTGTATGATTAATTATAGCTTAAGATGAGACAAAGGGACATATTTATAACGGCAGATGCTAGCGCAGTTAAGTTATCACCGCACATGGCAGCGGGAAAAATACAGCTATCGCCATAGATATATTGCGAGCGGCATCGGGGGATGTGACCACCCGCCACCCCCCTCCAGCAGCCCCTCCCAGACCCCCGCCCCGTACTCTCGCGGGAGGGGAAGGGAGGGAAACGCTAGGCGGGGCCACTGAAAAGTGCTTTTTGGGGCTTAGGGGGTCCTGCTGCTTGTCAGCCCCCTCTAAACTGCATCAGTTACACGCCGTTTCTAAATAGAAGTGAGCGGTAACTGATGCAAAGTACGAGGCGTTAACTTTTCGCGGCCGGGTTTCGCACATTTATAATCGCGTTATATAGTGATTTTTGTGACAATGGCGGGAAACCTGGTTTGCGAAAAGTTATCGATCGTTTATATATGCCCCAAAGTCATTTGTTAAGTTTACATGCCCTTTAAATGACAGGAAATACGTTTCATCTCGTTTCAAGGCTTTCCCCCACAATTACCAAAACATACTGATAGGATGTATGAAATCACAACACAAATTGCTTAGTAATCTATGTATCCACAGGTGCTGCATATGGGTTTGTCTATAACAGATGCTGCCACTACCCCTGGCTGGAATAGACCAGTGAGGTGAAGCTACAGATAAGATAAGAAGATCAACAATAAAAGGTCAAGTCAACTTCATAGGCCATAATGGGGGAAATAAATGAACATAAGATTGTAATATAAAGATGATAAAGTGAACCGTATATCAAAGAATATCTACACTAACGGCTGTAAATTGCCTCTACGGACCCGAACTTCAGGTTCAGTTCTGGAAGTTCGGGTCTTTTAAACCAGCTGATTGCCGTGATGTTCATTCATACGTGTGATTAGCTGTTTAAAACAGCTGACTGCGGCGGGATCTTGGATAGGGGAAAGTGGGTCAGGGGCCCGGCCTCCATTTATGTGGGGGGGGCCCAGACCCTGCAGGTACCCCCTGTCCAACCCCCCTGATTGTCTACCCACACGTTTATTAACTGTAAGTATCCCAACATGTTGTTACTGGAGGGGCTTCACAGTAAGTGAAACTAGTTAAGTCTAGATAACACACTGGTGCTTGTTTATTGGCTCCTCCCCCCAACTGCCCCTTCATCTCTCTGCTTTCCTTTTCAAGGCAGACACGGGACCTTTAACTTCTCCCCCCTTACTATACTATTCATGTCATTGCACCTTAAGTGTCCCATACACTATTTAGACATTAGACATGTAAAATCTCTCATAAGACAGATGTCCAATCTATCTAAGATCTGCCTAGCCCGTTCTTTAATGCAATTTGAGATGACAAAATGAATGGACCAGATAGGAACTCTCAAGATAAAAACCGCTGCTTGTACCAATGTGGTCTTTAGACATTAGATCGTTATCTCAAATCTATCCAATGTCTGCCTGTGTATGGCCAGCTGTAGGCTTTGTGCTTCTATCAATACCAACTGTGCAGTGATGAGTCATAGCCCCACCCCTTTATGCAAATAGCTAGTGATGTCATAACTGTTATTATAGCTGTTAGAAGGTCTTAATAAACATAAGAGTAGAATAGCTGGGCAGCGCGGTGGCTAGTGGTAGCACTGATGCCTTGCAGCGTGGAGACTGGGTTCGATTCCAACCTGGACACGTCTGCAGGAGTTTGTATGATCTCCCCGTGCCTGCGTGGGTTTCCTCGGGCACTCCGGTTTCCCCCACATCACCAAACTACTGTAATAATATACTACAGCTCAACAAGAGCTGGTAAATAGCCTAGGTCTAGTGACATACACTGGCCCTATAGAAACATAAATACATGACAGCGAGATGAAAAGGTAATTTCTAGATAAGTCCTTTTCTTTACATCACGCTGTGAGCGACACTCACTAGTTCGACTTCGCTTAAGCTCATCCCATGCCTTCCTCTGTCATGTCCCAGGATTTTCGTAAACCCACCCTAACCATATACAAACCTATCCACCTTGTCTATTTCGCGTGTGGGTACACAACAACCCCGATGCCTTAAGGTTAGTACCACGTGTGTTTGGGGGTCCCCCAAGTTAACTCTGTCTGCCGCTTGGCTGACAGTCTGGTAAATGTGCATGGCATGGGGGGGCTATATTCTCATTTACCAGACTGTCACAGAGGCAGCACAGAGTTATCTTTAAAGACGAGAGCAGCATGTCTCCCCACATCAGGGCACTGACCTCCCCTTCATTATCTCCCTGTTTCTCTTCAGCCCTGCTTCCTACCAGCCGGCTGTGCAACACAGACAGGACCGCGGAGGTTGTTCCCGCCTTTGGAACTTGAAGGGGCACTTGGGGGGCACTGCATCTGTCAACTGGGCACGTGCCCATTCTGCCCCATGTAGCCCGCCCGCTGCGCAAACTGTCAGCTGCGGCAGAGTCAAGTGGCTCTCACAGTATTTGGTGACCAGGATCGAAATTTAATGTTTATAAAGTTCGTCTTGTAATTGGTGACGTCGGATTTCACTAAACGCCCTGTAGGCGGATTCGCATAACATTCCTACAGAACCACTCATCCCGGCATTGCCCCCAAAACAATCTCCAATATCTCCGAGAGTGATGGTGTCATAGACCCTAGATAGAGATGGATGCACTGGTACAGATACTTTAATAAACGTGGGCATGATCGCCCCTTTTCAATGGTTTAACATAAGAAATAAAATCATCCGAATCTAATTTTGGGGATATTGAGCGATTGGCTGGAAAACATTTCTTAGGAGGAAAGATACGAAGCTACAAATTAGACCGATCTGCTATAATATTAAACTGGAATATTATCCCAACCCTCATTACAATGGGAGGGGTAAGTTGGGTTTATACCACTGACTATTTGCCCATCAATAAATCATATCTAAGGACTAGAGATGTCCGAACTTCGCAAATCCTTCCGCTCAAGGATCCCATTAAAATACGTTCTTCGAAAATACGAGATTAAATACGAGGATTCTGCGCGACAAACGAATTCGATTGTTCATATTTTCCCGTATTTTCGAAAAACGAGATATTCCCGTAATTTTGTGAAAATTTTCGAAAACGCGGTTTGAAAAAGTCTGGAACGGAAAACCGGAAAATCTGCGATATCCGCCATTCGAGAACGAGGTAAATCCGCCGCGGATCCGATCCGGTTTCGGATCCGCGAACTGGGCCATCACTACTAAGAACACGCGGACATCCTTAAATATTCAAACTGGATTTTATTTAAACCTGTCCATTACTGTAAACAATATTTCTTCCCTCCAACTACATTTCTTACATTTCAGTTGTCAATCAAGTGCCTTATTTATCATAAACTCTTCTGGTACGTGCAGTTTTACTGCAACTGGAATGGTCCACAGTTGGTTTGTGTGAATTGCATGTTTGGAAATCCCTTCTCCCCGTGCTGCCTCATAGTGATTACTGAGCATGCTTGCCCTCTCGGATAGTCAGAATTTTCAGATTAGTCTGGAAGGGAGATACTGAGTCTTAGCAAGTGGTATATTTAAGGCTATACCACACCTAATTGTGCTACTTGTATGTATTTAATTATAGCTTAAGATGAGACAAAGGGACATATTTTATAAACGGCAGATGCTAGCGCAGTTAAGTTATCACCGCACATGGCAGCGGAAAAATACAGCTATCGCCATATGATATATTGGCGAGCGGCATCGGGCGGATGTGAACCACGCCACCAACCCCAAACCCCTTCCCAGCACCCCTCCCAGACCCCCGCCCCGTACTCTCGCCGGGAGGGGAAGGGAGGAAACGCTAGGCGGGGCCACTGAAAAGTCTTTTGGGGGCTTAGGGGGTCCTGCTGCTTGTCAGCCCCCTCTAAACTCGCATCAGTTACCGCCGCGTTTCTAAATAGAAGTGAGCGGTAACTGATGCAAAGTTAACGAGGCGTTAACTTTTCGCGGCCGGGTTTCGCACATTTATAATCGCGTTAATAGTGATTTTTGTGACAATGGCGGGAACCTGGTTTGCGAAAAGTTATCGATCGTTTATATATATGCCCCAAATTCATTTGTTAAGTTTACATGCCCTTTAAAATGACAGGAAATACGTTTCATCTCGTTTCATCAGGCAATTCAAAACCGCGCCAGATGCATTGGATGAGAGTCGAATGGAATGGATTGAAAACTTTCACAAATCTGACAATCCAATCAAACCCCATTGAAGTGGAATTATACGATTTATTGGCCATGCCTGGGATTGACCCAAGATTTTTGATACATTAAGTTCCAACTTTCAAAATCCCTGTAATTCCATCTCTAGATAATGGTCCAAAACAAAGGGGGAGGGGATTGGACTTCAAAATGGGTTAAGAAAAAGTAAAGACACTTGGATGAGTTTGTCTCCTTAAGTTCTTATAAATTATTTCCAGGTTTGTGGTTCTGTTGTTACTAACCAGATAAACGGCTCCCATCTTGTGTCTCTCTCATCTACAGACCATTTCTCGTTACATGGCACATGTCTGGTACATTTCTTCACCAACTCCACATTCCATAGGAGACCTCAGTCTAGTCTCTAAACAGAACATTCATTACTATTTAATACTATGTTTGTGCAACACTCATGTTTGTTCAAAAGATTCTATATATAGAGGTTTTTTCTATGTCTTATATTACTGTTCCCATATCTAGGCTGTCTTTCCTATCTGAGGTCTCGTAGCTTCAAAACCACTCTACGGGCAGCAATTTTCTTTCTGGTAGAAGGAATTCTATTCCAATGATATTAATGTGTTGTTGACCCTGGTTCCAACTCAACAGATAGAAATGGTTGGTTATGATAATCTGATATCTAACCTTGAGACCCGTTTAAGGAACTTCAATATGGTGGGAACCTTTTTATAGATGTCAACTAGCAAAAAAATCCACATCCTTCCAAATAGCTTCCTGATGATCTCTTCTGCTTGACTCTCCTGACCTACCATCGTCATTTCCAGGCCGTCAAGGAAAATTTAAATGTTTTATTGATCCTGTTGAGGTTGTAACACCAAATTCTAAGCATCGATGGTTTATAAAAATAATTTTTGACGTTTGTAGTTTTCTTGTTGAGTAACTCGATTAAGAAATGTTACAATGTTACAATCTCCAGGATTAACCCTGGAAACAATGGGGTTTTTCTGGTAGAAGATAAAATTGTAATCAACCCGTAGGTCCAATTAGACAGCCTCCCTTCAGTTCACCCAAATTAACATTCAATTTCCAGGATTATGTGATTGATATTGAGATTCTCCCTGGTCAGTGTTGAAGATTTTCATCTTCCTTGGTCCCTGCACTGTCGGAAATATTCTCTCTTTTCACTTCACTTTATTTGTATCGATTAAAGATGAACAAGTCGCCTGGAAATGAAATCAGGAGACGTTAGAACATTAGGAGCAGGTTGAACTGGAATCATGAAATCAGTTGTACTGTGTAGGATAATTAATCAAGGCTGGGCAATGTAATGGGACAGTGAGGTTTGGCTAAGACTGACTTGTCCACTGTATAATCTGGCCATCATTATTCCCTAGATATTAGGTATAAGCCTATTACATGGGCCGGGCTATAATTTCATTAGAAACTGGTTTCATCTCTTAATATTAGACGTGGGATCCGCGGGTCTGACCACGCAAACCCATTGGTTCAAAAATCCAAACGTTCCGGGTTACCGAATGTGCAGGTTATTTTCAGCAACCCTCTAAAATACATCCCAAACCCTCGAAAGTAGTTCCGATCTCCAGGTTTTCATCACACGAGTTCCCGTAAATGTACATGTATGTATGATAAATTTTATTTAAAACCCCACTGGGTAAACACGCTGTACATTATAACAATACAGATTCTACAGTATGTATGTAAATTTTTATTTATAGCGCCACTGTGGGGACCACAGCTACTGTACATTATAACAATACAGATTATACATTATGTACGTATATGTTTATTTATATAGAGCCACTTGGGTACCAGCGCTGTACATTATAACAATACAGATTATACATTATGTACGTATAGTTTTATTTATATAGCGCCCACTTGGGGACACAGCGCTGTACATTATAACAATACATATAACAGTATGCATGTATATGGTTTATATTTATATAAGCGCCACTTGGGTACACAGCGCTGTACATTATACACAATACAGATTATACATTATGTATGTATATGTTTATTTATATAGCGCCACTTGGGTACACAGCGCTGTACATTATAACAATACAGATTATACAGTATGTATGTAATATGTTTATTTTATAGCGCCACTTGGGTACACAGCGCTGTCATTATAACAATACAGATTATACGTATGTATGTATATGTTTATTTTATAGCGCCACTTGGGTACGCAGCGCTGTACATTATAACTAATACAGATTATACAGTATGGTATGTATATGTTTATTTATATAGCGCCACTGGGGTACGCAGCGCTGTACATTATACAATACAGATTAACAGTATGTATGTATTGTTTATTTATATAGCGCCACTTGGGGTACGCGCGCTGTAACATTAAACAATACAGATTATACAGTATGTATTATATGTTTTATTTATATGCGCCACTTGGGGACGCAGCGCTGTACATTCTAACAATACAGATTATACAGTATGTGTATATGTTTTATTTATATACGCCACTGGTACGCACAGCGCTGTACATTAAACAATACGAATTATACAGTATGTATGTATATGTTTTTTTTATTAGAGCCACTTGGGTACACAGCGCTGTCCATTATACAATACAGATTATCAAGTATGTACTTATAGTTTTATTTATATAGCGCCAACTTGGGGACACCAGACGCTGTACATAAACAATACAGATTATACAGTATGCTTTATGTTTTATTTATATACGCCACTTGGTGGACGCGCGCTGTACATTATAACAATACAGATTATACGTACGTATGTATATGTTTATTTTATAGCGCCACTCGGGGACACAGCGCTGTACATATTATAACAATACAGATTATAAGTATGTATGTATATGTTATTTATATAGCGCCACTGGGGACACGACGCTGTACATTAAACAATACAGATTATACAGTATGTATTATATGTTTTATTTATATAGGCCACTTGGGGACCCAGACGCTGTACATTATACACTACAGTATTATACAGTACTCGTATATGTTTATTTATATAGCGTCCACTGGGTACAACAGCGCTGTACATTATACAATACAGATTATACAGTATGTTGTTATATGTTTTATTTATATAGCGCCACTTGGGTTACACCAGCGCTGTACATTATAACATACAGATTTACAGTATGTATTGTATATGTTATTTATATAGCGCCACTTGGGTACCAGCGCTGTACATTAAACATACAGATTATCAGAGTATGTATGTTATGTTTATTTATATAGCGCCACTTGGGTACGCATCGCGTACATTATAACAATACAGATTATTACAGTATGTAATTATAGGTTAATTTTATAAGCGCCACTTGGGGTACGCAGCGCTGTTACATTATAACATACAGATTATACAGTATGTTTGTATATGTTTATTTATATAGCGCCACTTGGGGGACACAGCGCTGTGCATTATAACATACAGATTTATACAGTATGTATGTATATGTTTTAATAAGCGCAACTTGGGTACACACGCGCTGTACATATAACAATACGATTATACAGTATGTATGTATATGTTTATTTATATTCGCCACTTGGGGCACAGCGCTGTACATTATACACAATACGATTATACAGTTGTATGTATATTATAGTTTATTATATAGCGCCACTTTGGTACACAGCTGTACATTATAACAATACATATTAATACCATAGGTCGTATATGTTTATTTATATAGCGCCACTTGGGTAAAACGCGCTGTACATTATAACAATACAGATTATACAGTAGTTATGTTAGTTTATTTATATAGCGCCACTTGGGGACACAGCGCTGTACATTATAACAATACAGATGTATACAGTAGTATGTATATGTTTATAATAGTCGCCACTTGGGTACAACATCGCTGTACATTATAACAATACAGATTATACAGTATGCATGTAATGTTTTTATTTAATAGCGCCACTGGGATACAAGGCGCTGTAACATTATAACAATACAGATTATGATCATGTATATTATATAGTATTAATGTTTTATTTATATTAGCGCCACTTGGGTAACAGTGCTGTACATTAATAACATACAGATTAATACTGTATTATGTATATGTTTATTTAATATAGCGCCACTTTGGTACATGGTACAGCGCGTACATTATAACAATAACAGATTATACAGTATTATGTATATGTTTATTTTTAAGCGCCATGGGTACACCAGCTCTGTAATTATAACAATAACAGATTAACAGTATGTATGTATATGTTTATTTATATAGCGCACACTTGGGGACAGCAGCATGTACACTTATAACAATACGATTATACAGATGTATGTATATGTTTATTTATATAGCGCCACTTGGGGACACAGCGCTGTACATTAACAATACAGATTATCAGGATGTATGTATATGTTTATTTATATAGCGCCCACTGGGGACACAGCGCTGTACATTATAACAATACAGATTATCAGTATGTATGTTATATGTTTATTTTATAGCGCAATTGGGGACACAGCGCTGTAATTCTAACATATACAGATTATACGTATGTATGTATATGTTTATTTATATAGCGCCACTTGGGGAACACAGCATGTACATTTAAAATACAGTATTATCAGTATGTATGTATATGTTTATTTATATAGCGCCACTTGGGGACACAGCGCTGTACATTCTAACATACAGATTATACGTATGTATGTATATGTTTATTTAATATAGCGCCACTTGGGGACACCGCGCTGTACATTATAAACAATACAGATTATACAGTATTATGTATATGTTTATTTATATAGCGCCACTCTGTGTACACAGCGCTGTACATTATAACAATACAGATTTACAGTATGTATGTATGTTTATTTATATAGCGCCACTTGGGGACACAGCGCTGTACATTATAACAATACAGATTTATACATATGTAGTATATGTTTTATTTAATATAGCGCCACTTGGGTACACAGCGCTGTACATTAATAACAATACAGATTATCAGTATGTATGTAATATGTTTTTTTATATAGCGCACTTTGGTACACAGCGCTGTACATTTATACAATACAGATTATACAGTATGTATGTTAGTTTATTTATTAGCGCCACTTGGGACACAGCGCGTACATTATAACAATACAGATAATACGTATGTATGTTGTTTTTTTATGCGCCACTTGGGCCGCCTGTCATTTCTCGAATCTGGTATGTATATGTTTTTATAGCGCCACTTGGGGTACGCAGCGCTGTTTACATTATAACAATACAGATTATACAGTATGTATGTATATGATATTATAAAGCGCCACTTGGGGACACGCGCTGTACATTATAACAATACAGATTATACAGTATGATATGTGATTGTTTTTTATATAGCGCCACTTGGGTACACAGCGCTGTACATTCTAAACAATACATTTATACAGTACGTAGCAATGTTTATTTATATAGCGCCACTTGGGTAACACAGCTCTGTACATTTCTAGCAAACGATTATACAGTACGTATTATATGTTTATTATACATAGCGCCACTTGGTACACAGCGCTGTCATTCTAACAATACAGATTATCAGTATGTATGTATATGTTTATTATAATAGCGCGCCACTTGGGTACACAGCGCTGTTACATTATAAAACAATACAGATTTACAGTGTGTAATGTATATGTTTAATTTAGATAGCGCCACTTGGGACACAGCGCCGTAACATTATAACATACAGATTATACAGTATGTATGTTATGTTATTTATATAGCGCCACTTGGGGACGCAGCGCTGTACATTCTAACAATACAGATTTACAGTATGTATGTATATGTTTTATTACATAGCACCACTTGGGGACACACGCTTGTACATTATACAAATAACAGATTATACAGTAGTAGGTATATGTTTATTTATTATGCTCCACTTGGGGACACAGCAGCTGTACATTATAACAATACAGATTATACAGTATGTATGTATTGTTTATTTACTAGCGCCACTTGGGGACGCAGCGAGCCGTACATTATACAATACAGATTATACAGTCGCATGTATGAATGTTTATTTACATAGCGCCACTTGGGTAGCAGCAGCGCCGTACATTATAACAATACAGATTATACAGTATGCATGTATATGTTTATTTACATAGCGCCACTTGGGGACACCATCGCTGTACCATTAAACAATACAGATTATACAGTACGTATGTATGTTTATTATATAGACGCACTTGGGGTACACAGCGCTGTACATATAACAATACAGATTATACAGTATGTAGGTGTATATGTTATTTATATAGGCCACTTGGGGTACACGCAGCGCCGACATTATAACAATACAGATTATACAGTATGTATGTATATGTTTATTATATAGCGCCACTTGGGGCACAGCGCTGTACATTAAACAATACAGATTAGTACAAGTATGCATGTATATGTTTATTTATATAGGCTCCCCTGGGGAACACACGCTGTACATAATATAACAATACTGATTATACGTCATTAAGTATATGTTTTATTTATATATAGCGCCACTTGGGTACACACGCGCTGTACATTATAACAATACAGATTATACAGTATGTACGTATATGTTTATTACATAGCGCCACTTGGGGACGCCAGCGCCGTACATTATAACAATACAGATATAACAGTCTGCATGTATATGTTTTTACATAGCGCCACTTGGGGACGCAGCGCCGTACATTATAAACAAATACAGATTATACAGTCTGTATGTATATGTTTATTTTATAGCTAGCGCCACTTGGGGACACAGCGCTGGTACATTATAAAACATACAGATTATACAGTATGTAATGTATATGTTTATTTATTAGCGCCACTTGGGTACGCAGCGCTGTACCTATAAACAATACAGATTATACAGTATGTATGTATGTGTTTTCATAGCGTCACTTGGGGACACGCGCTGACGTCTTATACAATACAGATTATACAGTCATGTATGTATTTGTTTTTCTATTAGCGCCACTGGGGCCCAGCCGCTGCTGTACATTATAACAATACAGATTATACAGTATGTATGTTTATTTATATAGCGCCACTTGGGGTACACAGCGCTGTACATTATAACAATACAGATTAATACAGTATGTATGTAATATGTTTATATATAAGCGTCACTTGGGGAACAGCGCTGTACAATTATAACAATCAGATTATACAGTACGTATGTATATGTTTATTTATATAGCGTCACTTGGGTACACAGCGCTGTACATTATAAAACAATACAGATTATACAGTTGTATGTATATGTTATAATATAGCGCCACCTGGGACACAGCGCTGTGCATTATAACAATACAGATTATACAGTATGTATGATGTTTTATTTATATAGCGCCACTTGGGTACACAGCGCTGTTCATTATAACACCATACAGATATTAAACCGTTTGATGTATGTATATGTTTATTTATGAGCGCCACTTGGGGACACAGCGCTGTAACATTATAACATAACAGATTATACAGTAATGCGTATATGTTTTATTTATATAAGCGCCACTTGGGTCACAGCGCTGTACATTATAACATACAGATTATACAGTATTATGTTTTGTTTTTTATTAGCGCCACTTGGGTACACAGCGCTGGTACATTATAACAATACAGATTTACAGTATGTATGTATATTGTTATTGTTATAGCGCCACTTGGGGTACACAGCGCTGTACATTATACACATACAATTATACAGTATGTACTGTTATGTTTTTTTATATAGCGCCACTTGTGGTACACAGCGCTGTACATTATAACAATACAGATTATACAGTCGTATGTCATATGTTTTTTTATAGCGCCACTTGGGTACACAGCGCTGTACATTATAACAATACAGATATACAGTATGTATGTATATGTTTATTTATATAGCGCCACTTGGGTACCACAGAGCTGTAATTATAACAATACAGATTTATACAGTATGTATGTATATGTTTATTTATATAGAGCCCAGGGAGACACGCGCTGTACATTATAACAATACAGATTATACACAGTATGTATTTATATGTTTATTTATATAGGCGCCACTTGGGGACACAGCTGCTGTTAACATTAACAATACAGATTATACAGTATGTATGTATATGTATTTATATGCGCCACTTGGGGACACGTGGCTGTACATTATAACAATACAGACTAACAGTATGATGTATATGTTTATTTATATAGCGCCACTTGGGTACGCAGCGCGTACATTATAACAATACAGATATACCGAATTATGTATAGTTTATTATTATTTCTATAAGCGCCTCTTGGGTACGCAGCGCGTACATTATAACAATACAGATTGGCACAGTATGTATGTATTGTTATTTTATAAGCGCCACTTGGGTACGCACGCGCTGTACATTATAACAATACCGATTATACAGTATCGTATTATATGTTTAATTATTACGCACTTGGGTACCACGCGCTGTACATTATAAACACTACCGATTATACACAGTATGTAGTAATGTTTATTGTATATAGCGCCATGGGTACGCAGCCGCCGTACATTATAACAATACGATTATACAGTATGTATGTTATGTTTATTTATATAGCGCCACTTGGGTACACAGCCCGTACATTATACAATACAGATATACAGTGTGTATGTATGTTTATTTTATAGCGCACTTGGGGACGCAGCTCTGACATATATCACAATAAGATTATACAGTTGTATGTATATGTTTGTATTATATAGCGCCACTTGGGGACGCAGCGCCGTAATTATACAATACAGATTATACAGTATGTACTGATCATGTTTATTTATATAGCCCCACTTGGGTACACAGCGCGTACATTATAACATACAGATTATACAGTATGTATGTATATGTTTATTTATATAGCGCCACTTGGGTACACACAGCGCTGTACATTATAACAATACAGATTATACAGTGTGATGTATATGTTTTTATATAGCGCCACTTGGGGACACACCCTCTGTACATTATAACAATACAGATTATACAGTATGTCGTATATGTTTATTATATAGCGCCACTTGGGGACGCAGCGCTGTACTTAACAATACAGATTATACAGTATGTTACGTATATGTTTATTTATATAGCGCCACTTGGGGACCAGAGCTGTATTTATAACAATACACGATTATACAGTATGTACGTATATTTTATTTATATAGCGCCACTTGGGTACACAGCGCTGTACATTATAACAATACAGATTATACAGTATGTTACGTATATGTTTATTTATATAGCGCCACTTGGGTACACAGCGCTGTACATTATAACAATACAGATTATACAATATGTATGTATATGTTTATTTATCTAGCGCCACTTGGGTACACAGCCTGTACATTATAACAATACAGTTCTACAGTATGTCTGTATATGTTATTTATATAGCGCCACTTGGGTATCACACAGCGCTGTACATTTACTACGCAGTTTACAGTATGTATGTATGGTTTATTTATTAGCGCCACTTGGGGTCCCCGCGCGTCATTATAAACCATACAGTATACCTTGTCTGTTATGTTTATTATTAGCGCCACTTGGGCCGCAGCCCTGTACATCTATAACAATACAGATTATCACAGTATGGTATATGTTTTTATTAAGCGCCACTTGGGTACCAGCGCTGTACTTTAACAATACAGATTAATCGTTGTATGTATATGTTTTATTTATTATAGCGCCCCTTGGGTACACAGCGCTGTACATTATAACCAATACAGATTATACAGTATGTATGTATATGTTTTATTTTAGCGCCACTTGGGGACCACAAGCGCTGTACATTAAACAATGCAGATTATACAGTATGTATTATATGTTTATTTATATAGCGCCACTTGGGGACACACAGCTCTGTACTTATAACAACACAGATTATACAGTATGTATGTATAGTTTATTTATATAGCCGCCACTTGGGTACATACGCTGTACATTATAACAATACAGATTATACAGTATGATATGTATATGTTTATTATATAGCGCCTCTTGGACAACCGTGCTGTACATTATAACAATCGATTTATACAGTATGTATGTATATGTTTATTTATATAGCGCCACTTGGGGACACATCGCGTACATTATAACCATACGATTTTTACAGTATGTATGTATATGTTTATTTATATGGCCACTGGGTACGCAGCGCCGTACATTTAACAATACAGATTATACAGTATGTATTTAATTGTTATTATTATATAGCGTCAACTTGGGTACGACACAGCGCTGTACATTAAAACACTACAGATACACAGTATGTATGTATATGTTTATTTTTATTAGCGCCACTTGGGGACACAGCGCTGTACATTAAACAATACAGATTATACAGTAATTCATGTATATGTTTATTTATATCGCGCCATTGGTACGCAGGCCGCCGTACATTATAACAATACAGATTATACAGTATTGTGTATATGTTTTTATTTAATAGTCGCCACTTGGGGACCGCAGTGCGTTACATTTAAACAATCAGATTATACAGTGTGGTGTTATATGTTTATTTAAATAGCGCACTTGGGGGGACGCAGCGCTGTACAATTATAACAATACAGATTAACAGTATGTGTGTATATGTTTATTTATATAGCGCCACTTGGGTACACCAGCGCTGTACATTATAACAATACAGATTATACAGTATGTATGTATATGTTTTTTATATAGCGCCTGGGTACGCAGCGCTGTACATTATAAACAATCAGATTCGTATGTATGTGTAATGTTTATTTATATAGCGCCACTTGGGTACGACAGCGCTGTACATTATAACAATACAGATTATACTAATGTTATGTATGTGTTTATTTATATAGCCCACTTGGGTCACGCAGCGCTGTATCATTATAACACTACAGATTATACAGTATGTAGTGTATATGTTTATTTATATAGCGCCACTGGGTACAGCAGCACTGTAACATTAAACAATACAGATTATACAGTTATGTATGTATATGTTTATTTATATAGCGCCACTTGGGTAACACATCGCTGTACATTATAACACATACAGATTATACAGTATGAATGTATATGTTTATTTATATAGGCCACTTGGGGACGCACGCTCGTACATTATAACAATACAGTTATACAGTATGTATGTATATGTTTTATTTATATAGCGCCACTTGGGTACACAGCGCTGTACATTATACAATACAGATTATACAGTATGAATGTTATGTTTATTATTATAGCGCCACCTTGGGGACGCACCTGTACATTATCATTAACAATACAGCTATACAGTATGAATGTATATGTTTTATTTATATAGCCACTTGGGGACAACGTGCTGTACATTATAACAATACAGATTATACAGTATGTATGTATATTTTTATTTATATAGCGCCACTTGGGTACACAGGCGCTGTACATTATTAACAATACAGATTATACAGTATGTGTATATGTTTTATTTTATAGCGCCACTTGGGAACACACGCGCTGTACATTATCAAACAGAGTATACAGTCGTATGTATATGTTTATTTATATATCGCCCACTTGGGGACACAGTCGCTTTACATTTAAAACATACAGATTATACAGTATGTATGTATATGTTTATTTCTATAGCGCACTTGGGGACAACAGCGCTGTACATTATAACAATACAATATACAGTATTATGTTATGTTTATATAGCGCCACTTGGGTCACGCAGCGCTGTCATTTTATAACAATACGATTATCAGTATGTATGTATATGTTTTATTATAAAGCGCCACTTGGGGACACAGCGCTTGTACTTATAAAACAATACAGATTATACAGTATTGTATGTATATGTTTTATTATTTATACGCGCCACTTGGGTACACAGCGCTGTACATTCTAAACAATACCAGAGTAATATCTACGTATGTATAATGTTTATTTATTATAGCGCCACTTGGGTACACAGCGCTGTACATATAACATA
Source organism: Hymenochirus boettgeri (assembly GCA_019447015.1). NCBI lineage: Eukaryota > Metazoa > Chordata > Amphibia > Anura > Pipidae > Hymenochirus > Hymenochirus boettgeri. Next base: position 103,362 of record JAACNH010000887.1, on the reverse strand, counting down.
CAGATTATACCGTATGTATGTATATGTTTATTTCATATAGCGCCACTTGGGTAACACAGAGCGCTGTACATTTAACAATACAGATTATACAGTAATTATGTATATGTTTATATAGCGGCCACTGTGGGTACACAGCGCTGTACTTATAACAATACAGATTATACAGTATGTATGTATATATTTTATTTTATAAGGCCACTTGGGGACACAGCGCTGTACATTATAACAATACAGATTATACAGTACTTATGATAATGTTATTTTATAGCGCCACTTGGGTACACAGCGCTGTACATTTAACAATACAGATTATACAGTGACGTAGATATGTTTATTTATAAGCGCCACTGGGTACACAGCGCTGTACATTATAACAATACAGCTTATACAGTATGTATTGTTATGTTATTTACAATGCGCCACGTGGGTAACACATCGCTGTACATTTATAACATACAGATTATACAGTATGTATGGTATAGTTTATTATTTACTACGCCACTTGGGTGACCACCGCTGTACATTATACAATATACGATTATACAGTACTGTATGTGTGTTTCATTTATAGTGCCACTTGGGACACAGCGCTGTACATTATACATAAACGATTTATACAGTATTATGTATAATGTTTATTATCATATAGCGCCACTTGGGGACACAGACGCTGTACATTATAACAATACAGATTTTAGTTGCTGTCATGTTTATTTTTGCCCTGGGGCCCCCGCCCTGTTTTGCTCCCCCCCAGCTTTCAACCGTCTTATGTTTTTTATCTAGCGCCACTTGGGTCGCACGCGCTGTACATTTATAACAATACAGATTATACAGTATTTGTATATGTTGTTATATAAGCGCCACTTGGGTGACACAGCGCTGTACATTATAACAATACAGATTATACAGTATGTATGTATATTGTTTATTTATATAACGCCACTTGGGTACACAGCGCTGTACATTCTAACAATACAGTTATACAAGTACGTTAAATTGTTTATTTATATAGCGCCACTTGGGTACACCAGGCGCTGTACATTCTACACATACGATTATACAGTACGTATTTATATGTTTTATTAAGCGCCACTTGGGTTACACAGCGCTGTACATTCTATCAACAATACAGAATTATCGTACTGTTTATATGTTTATTTTATAGAGCGCCACTTGGGTACACAGCGCCGTAAATTATAACAACGATTATACAGTATGTATGTATAGTTTTATTTACATACCCCCACTTGGGACACAATCGCTGTACATTATACAACTAACAGATTAACAGTATGGCATGTATATGTTTATTTATATAGCTCCACTTGAGGACACACAGCGCTGTACATTATAAACATACAGATTATACAGTAATGTATATGTTTATTTTTATAGCGCCACTTGGGCGCAGCGCCGTACATTTAAAACAATACAGATTATACAGTTGCATGTATATGTTTATTTAACCATGCGCCACTTGGTACGCAGCGCCGTACATTATGACAATACAGATTATACAGTATGCATTATATGTTTATTTCATAGCGGCCCACTTGGGTACGCCACCAAGCGCCGTACATTTAACAATACAGATTATCAGTATGCATGTATATTGTTTCTTTATTAGCGCCACTTGGGTACGCAGCGCTGTACATTATAAACAAACAGAGTTAGTCAAGTAATTAACTGTATGTATGGTTTATGTTATTAATAGCGCCACTATGGGTACACAGCGCAGTACATTATAAACAATCACAGATTTATACAGTATGTAGTATATGTTTATTTATATAGCGCCACTTGGGTACGCAGCGCTGTACATATAACAATACAGATTATACAGTATGTATGTTATAGTTTATTTATATATAGCGCCACTTGGGGGCACAGCGCTGTACATTATAACAATACAGATTATAACAGTATGTACGTATAGTTTTATTCATAAGCGCCACTTGGGGAGGGACACAGCGCTGTACCTTTATACAATCAAGATTGTACAGTATGTGTATATATGTTTTTTTTATTTATAGCGCACTTGGGTACGCAGCGCCGTACATTATACAATACAGATTATACTGTATGTATGTATATGTTATTTATATAACGCCACTTGTACACAGCGCTGTGACATTATAACAATACAGATTAGACAGTAAATGTCTATATGTTTATAACGCCCATTGGGTACGCCGCGCTGTACATATAAACAAACAGATTATACAGTATGTATGATATGTTTTATTTATATAGCGCCACTTGGGTAAACAGCGCTGTACATTATACCATACAGATTATACAGTATGTTATGTATATTTTATTTATTTATATAGCGCCACTTGGGGGACACAGCCGCTGTACATTATAACAATACAGTATCTCCGTACCGTAATGTTTTTTTTATATACGCGCCACTTGGGACCCAGCGCTGTACATTTAACAATACAGATTTACAGTAGTTAGTATATGTTTTTTTACCATCGCCCTTGGGTACACAGTGCTGTCATTATACAATACAGATTTAACAGTGGTGTGTATGTGTTTTTTATTATACGCCACCTTGGGACACGCCGTGTACATTACTACATAGTTTACGTATGTAGTATCTGTTTATTTTATACGCGCGGCACTTTGGGACACAGCGCTGTACTTATAACAATACAGATTATACTATGTATGTATATGTTTATATAGCGCCACTTGGGACACAGGCGCTGTACATTATAACAATACAAGATATACAGTATGTATGTATATGTTTATTTTATATAGCACCACTTGGTACCAGGCGCTGTACATTTAACAATTCAGATTATCAGTATGTATTTATGTTATTTATATAGCGCCACTTGGGGACACAGTGCTGTACATGTATAACAATACAGATTATACAGTTGTATGTATATGTTTTATATTGCGCCACTTGGGTACGCAGCGCTGTCCATTCTAACATACAAAATATCAAACAAGGCGATAACTGCCAATATACAGTTAAATAACATTAAATACAATTGCATCATCGGTTTTAAGAACACATATTTATAAATTATGGATAAATTGATATAAGTGGAAAAGCCTGACACATTAGGAATAAGATCCCAAGAGAGAAGATAAGTGGGGAGGTGACAGTAGAGCGAAGGAATTTAAAGGTTAAAAAGCAGGGTATGAATAGGATTCTTTGTTTGATGGGAAAAGCCACCCATGTGACTGAAGTATTGGGGTGTGCGGGTTCTCTTTTGGAGGAGAGTGAGATGATCCGAGCTGCCGAGTTTAATATAGACTGGAGAGGAAGGATGAGAGAGGCCGTAGTCCAAGCAGTAGAAATGTTACAGTAGTCAAGACGGGAGGTTATAAGAGCATGGATGAGCATTTAAGATAGGACTGGAGAGGAGAGAATGAGAGGCCGGGAGTCCAAGCAGTTAGATAATGTTACAGTGAGCAAGACGGGAGATTATAAGGGCATGGATGGGCATTTTTAAGATAGACTGGAAGAGGAGAGAGATTAGAGGCCGGGAAGGCCCAAGCAGTTAGAATGTTACAGAGCCAAGACGGGAGTTAATAAGGGCCATGGATGAGCATTTTAGTAGTGGAGAAAGAGAGAAAAGGGCGAATGTCTTGCAATATGGAAGGAGAAAAGGCAGGTCCTAGTGACATTGTTAATGGATGAATGGAAAGGAAAGGAGAGGCAGACAAAGATCAATCACTCCAAGCAAGTCGTGCAGATTCCACTGGGTCGATGACCTATTGTCAATAGAGATGGCCGAAACATTAATATATGAAAACATATTGGAAAATTCGAGGTTTTAGGGTCATGTTCAAAACATTTAATTTTATGGTCATACCTTAAAGGGTAACTATAGTCAAAAAACAAAATCTTGATCAATCAGCAACAAAAAAGTTTGTTTTTATAGTGATCAAAATAGAAACCCCCCCCCAACCTGACACAGGTACACACACCTACTGACCTATTTTTTTTTTTGATGATTATAAAAAAGTTAGTTTTTTTTACCCCCCTCCCCAACCCGACACAGATACACTTTGCTACTGACCTACCCTTCCAATCTGTGCAGACATATTTAAAAGGGTAACAATAGTAAAGAAAAACCAAATAAAAACAAACAATGCCATTCTTTCATTGCCATAGCAGATTATTATGTTTTAGATTTGCAGCACAGACACACATTCGGCTTCCAAATGCAAGTTTTCAAGCCAAATTTAAAGTTTATCTTTATCATAATATCTACCGTATAATTTGTGTTATATAATGACCATCCTCCAGTATAAACTTTATTGGGTTAGTATTTGGCAATAGTATTGAAACCCGTTTCGAAAATCCGCAATCCAAAAGATTTTTTTCGAAACGTCTGAATTTTAATCCAATCTTCGATTGAGAAAGCGTGAAAACCCCGGGGAAAAATCGAAAAATTCTTCTGGCGAAAAATTTAAATGTCATCGAAAAAAGAACTTCCATAGGTTCTCTGGAACTGGTTCGGAATGAAACCTCGTCAGTTCCGTTCATCTTTTAATAACCATCAAAGTAGTGTCCGTGTGTCCGGAGGCCACACTCACATTATTACCTGGTCTTGTGTTCTACCTACAATGTATCCATTTGGGGGTTATGATTATTTATATCATGGACTATTGATTGAACAATCAGATCTTTGGTTTCATGTTTTTATTTCCTATTTTATATCCCTAGAAAAATCTTTTTTATATCTCTAAAACTTTTTTTTAATATATCCCTAGAAAACTTTTTATATTCCTAGAAAACTTTTTTATATCCATAAAACTTTTTTATATCTCTAGAAAACTTTTTAATATATCTCTGAAAACTTTTGTTTATATCCCTAGAAAACTTTTTATTATATATATAATTATATATATCTCTAGAAAACTTTTTTTATATCCCTAGAAAACTTTTTTTTTATATCTCTAGAAAACTTTTCATATCCCTAGAAAGCTTTTTTTAATCCCTAGAAAACTTTTTTTTATATCTCTAGAAAAACTTTTTTTATATCCCTAGAAAACTTTTTTTATATCCTAGAAAACTTTTTTTTATACCCTAGAAAACTTTTTTTTATATCTCTAGAAAACTTTTTTATATCCCTGAAAACTTTTTTAAGAGTTTTAAGAGAAATGTGAAGTTTTCCCGGCCCGTATTCCAAGCCATTTCAAGTAATGGCGTAGGGTGGTAGTTTTATCAAGTTGAGGGATTTGGTGAGATTCCCATGTGTGTGGGGGAACTGTAGTGGTCATAGGAAGAAATCTATTATTAGTGGGAGAAATGAGAGTTACTGTCCTCATTACTTTTACACATTTCTCATTGTGGCCTCGCTATAAAAAGCGTCCGGCAGTGAACTTCATGGGATCTGGACTAATGATTGATGTATGTGGATCACGCAGGGAGGAGGTGAGAGAACTTGGAAAACAATCCCTGTGTTTTTATTTCCCCATTCCCAAACTGGAACCCGGATATAAAAGATATAAACGGGACTTTGTTTTGCTTTCGTCGCTTGTCCTGACTCTCCATGTGTTTAGTTATTTAGTGATTTTCTAAAGATCTGTCAACTTCCTACTCCTCCCTCCCCCCGGCTTGGGAACAAGTGGCCCCTGTGAATCATGTTGTCCTGCAATAGAAACCTTTTGTCCCGAGCAAATCGGCTTAGAGTGGAATTGAATAAATTGTGACTCTCAAGCTCCACCGGGGAAGCCAGGGACTCGGAACGTAGCTGTGGCATTCCATCACGCAGTTCTGTGCCAACGCCAACAAAACCTCCATGCACAATGATCGGCCTGGTTTTGTCTCTGTTGGCCCCTTTTGAGATAAATGATAAATAAAGAGACTGAACGGAGCTGCCATTGGCCTTCCGTCCATCTTTTGTTCGATCCTTCACGGCGGCGAATTAGAAAGAAATAATAAAACCCGGATAAAGAAATAAATAGGAATAAAATCCCATGAATGGGGGATGTGCCCAGATACTGGGGCAGAAGACGCTCGCCCTGATATGGAACTGCCTTCTTATCCTTTACTAAACAGAATCGCTTCTGTCCCCCCCCACCATCAAAGTCTCCACTGAAGGCTGAACTTTCCCACAGAAACAAAGTGCAAATTGTTTTTGTTGGGACATTAATCTAGGTTTTAGCAGGCAACACATACGGCGGAGCTGCCATCCTGCACTGCCGTGCTTTTCAGACTCGAAATCATTTCCTCACAGCTGCAGTTGACAAGAGGAAGTGCTTAATAGATTCATTCAGAGGTAAAGAAGAAAAAATGATGTGCCCTTACTTATCATTCATTGGGCAACTGCTCCTGCCGCATAGCCAATCATGTGGTAATGGGTAAGCCCCTATGGTACAGCTGTGATACACGGAACACATGTTCTGCGCCGCATGGGGGGGGGTGAGAAGGGGGAGATGTTTATAGTAATAAATAAATTATTTAATTGAAAGATCGCAATCAATGGATGGAATGAAGCACATTGTAACATTGGATCATTGTAACATTACATTGTATCATTGTACCATTACTATTGTAACACTGTATCGTTGTTAACATGTAACACTTGTATCATTTTATCATTGTATCATTGTATCGTTTTGTAACATTGGTAACAGTTTTGAAGAATTAACTATACAAAAATATATATAGGGTTCCCTACTGTATTATGTATATTAATATATATTATAATGGATGTATGGTATTATATATATTAATATTTTAGTGCTTGTATAGTATTATATATATTATGTGGATGTATTGTATTATATTATTTAATTATAGTGGATGTATGTATTATGTAATCTTAATAATTATAGTGGATGTCATAGTATTTATATATTATCTATTCTCGTGGCTTTCTAGTCTTCCATCTATCATTCTCTATAGCGTGGCTGTCTCGTATTATCCTCTCTTCTCATTCTCTGGCATGTCTCGTCTTATCTCTCTTCTATTTCCTCGTGGCCTGATCTCGTCCCTTCTCTCTCTTCCTCTTCTCGTTGCTGTCCGCGTCCTTCTCTCTCTTCTCGTGGCTGTCTCGTCTTCTCTCATTCTCGTGGCTGTCTCGGCTTCTCTCTCATTCTCTGTCTCGTGGCTGTATAGTCTTTCCTCTCTTCTCTTCTCCGGTTTTTTTTAGTGGCTTTCTCGTCTTCTCTCTCTTCTCTTCCTCGTGCCTGTCTCTCTTCTCCCTCTTTCTTCTCGTGGCTAGTCTCTTCTTCCTCTCCTTCTCTTCCGTGGCTGTCTCTCTTCTCTCCTTTCTTCTCGTTGGCTGTCTCGTATTTCTCTCTTCTCGTCTCGTGGCCTGTGTATCGTCTTCTCTCTCTTTCTATTGGCTTGTCCTCGTCTTCTCTCTTTCGTGGGCTGTCCTCGGCGTCTCTCTCTTCTCTCTTTCTCGTGGGCATGTTTCCGCTCTTCTCTCTCTTCTCTTCTCGTGCTGTCTCGTCTCTCTCTTCTTCCCTTCCGTGGCTGTCTCGTCTTCTCTCTCTTCTCCTCTTCTCCGTGGCTGTCCTCTTTCTACTCTTTCGTGGCTGTCTACCTTCTTCTCTCTGTTTCCTCGTGGCTGTCTCGTCCCTTCTATCTCTCGTGGCTGTCCTCGTCTTCTCTTCTTCTCTTCTCGTAGGCTTCTCGTCTCTCTCTCTTACTCTCTTCTCCTCTGCTGTCCTCGTCTTCTCTCTCTCTGTGGCTGTCTCGTCTTCTCCTGTATCTTTCTCTCTTGCTCGTGGCTGTCTCGTCCTTCTCTCTCTTCTCGTGGCTAGTCTCGTCCTTCTCCTCTCTCTCTAGTCTCGTCTGTCTCAGTCTTCTCTCTCTCGTACTCTCTTCTCGTGGCTGTCCGTCTTACATCTCTCTTCTCCTCTTCTCCTGGCTGTCTCGTTCTCTCTCTCTTTCGTGGCTGTCTCGTCTTCTCTCTCTCTCTCTCTCTTCTCGTGCTGTCTCGTCTCTCTCTCCTCTTCTCGTGGCTGTTCTCGTCTTCTCTCTCTTCTCTCTTCTCCTGGCTGTCTCGTCTTCTCCTCTTCTCGTGGCTGTCTCGTCTTCTCTTTCTTCTCCTTTCTCGTGGATTCTCGTCCTCTCTCTCTTCTCGTGGCTGTCTCGATCTTCTCGCTCTCTCTTCTCGGGGCTGGGTCTCGTCTTATCTCCTTTCTAGCGTGGCTGTCTCTCTTCTCCTCTTCCTCGTGGCCTTCTCGCCTTATCCTTTCTTCTTTCTTCTCCGTGGCTGTATCGTCCTTCTCTCTATTCCCTCGCGTGGCTTCTCGTCTTCTCTCTCTCTCTCTTTCTCGTGGCTTCTCGTCTTCTCTCTCTTCCTCTCTTCCCCTGCGGCTGTCTCGCGTCCTTCTCTCCTTCTCGTGGCTGTCTCGTCTCTCTCCTCTTCTCTGCTGCTCTTCTTCTCTCTCTTCTCGGGGCTGATCTCGTCTTTTCTCTCTCTCCTCTTCCTCTCTCTTCTCGTGGCTGTCATCGTCTTCCTCTCTTCTCGTGTCTGTTCGTCCTTCCTCTTTCTTCTCTCTTCTCGTGGGCTGTCTCGTCTTCTCTCTCTTCTCGTGGACTGTCTCGTCCTTCATCTCTCTTCTCGTGGCTGTCTCGTCTTCTCTTTTTCTTCTCTCTTCAGCAGTGCGGTCCTCTCTTCCCTCTCTTCTCGTGGCTGTCTCGTATTCCTCTTTCCTTCCTCCTCTTCTCCGTGGCTGTCCTCGTCTTACTCTCATCTTCTCGTGGCTTCCTCGTCTTCCTCCTCTCTCTCTCTCTCTCTCTCTCTCTCTCTCTCTCTCCTCCCCCCGCCCGCCCCCCCTTCCTCAACTCACTCCACTCATCACTATTTCCTCCAACTTGCCGTGAGCCCAGACGGCTTAAATTTGGCAGGCTCTTTCATTGCACCTTATTAACAAAAGTTAAGCAGGTTTCGTTTTCGAAATCCAACCTGTAACGGTGAGTATCTACATTTTCCACCTTCGGGAGGTACTGGACATTTGCACTGTAACGGTGAGTACTGACCATTCCACCTGTAACGGTGGAGTATCTGACATTGCATTGCACTGTACAACGTGAGTATCTGACATTGCACCTGAACGGTGAGTATCGACATTGCACCTGTAACGGTGAGTATCCTGACATTCAGCCCCTGTAACGGTGGAGTATCTGAACATTGCACCTGTAACGGTGCAGTATCTGACATTCACCGCCCTTATGGTTACCTAGCTTACAGCTATACAACTCATATGTTGGTCCAATTTCACCAAAATTTTGGTATGCATATACCCTTTATACCATAAAAGGTTAAACCAAATATTTTTTTAGTTGGGGTGAAATGGGGGGGGAATAGAATTTTGAGCTCTGCACACTACGGCTGGACCGATTTTTTACCAAAAATTCAGGGTGTTGTGCGGGGACTGGCAGGTGTAAGGGGAAGGTTTGGAGGTGGACAGAGAGGAATAGTGGGGGGGTACTGGGGGCGGACGGGGATGGGTGGTGGGGTTATTTTTCACCAAAAATTTTCATAGTTATAAAAAATATATATTTAAATTTCAATTAAAGTTAAAATGAGTGTTGCATTATCGTAAAGATTATTGAATTGGTCTTTCTTTAATATATCAAGTGGCCGAGTGATTAAAGCAATCTTGATCCCTTATGCTTTCTTATAAAAAGGGTTAGTTCAATACATCGCCGCTGCGAAGCGCGGGTCTTTTTGCTAGTATATATATATATCATATATATATTATAGTTGATGTATAGTTATTCTCTCTATCTATCGTGGACCAACTTTGTACTAGTCTTTCTATCTAATCTAATCCTCTTCTCTTGGCTGTTCTAGTTCATTATATACTTCTTTCTGGCTGTATAGTCTTCTTCTCTCCTATCTCTCTCTCTTTCTCGTGGCTGTACTAGTCTTCTCTCTCTCTCTCTCTCTTCTCCGTGGTGTTCGTCTTCTCTCTCCTATTCTCGTGCTTTCCGTCTTCATCTCTCTCTCCTCGTGGCTTTCTCGTAATTCTCTCTCTCTCTCCTTCTTCTCGTGGGCTGTCTCGTTCTTCTCCTCTCTCTCTCTCGTCTAGTGGCTGTCTCGTCTTCTCTAATCTATCTCTTTCGTGGCTGTCCGTCTTCTCTCTCTATCCTTCTCTATTCTGTGGCTGTCTCTCTTCTCTCTCTCTCGTCTCTACTCGTGGCTGTCTCGTCTTCTCCTCTCTCTCTCTTCTCTGGTCTGTCTCGTCCCCCTTCTCTTCTCTCTCTCTCTTCTCTTCTCTCTCTTCCCGTGGAAAACATACTGATAGGATGTATGAAATCACAACACAAATTGCTTAGTAATCTATGTATCCACAGGTGCTGCATATGGGTTTGTCTATAACAGATGCTGCCACTACCCCTGGCTGGAATAGACCTGTGAGGTGAAGCTACAGATAAGATAAGAAGATCAACAATAAAAGGTCAAGTCCACTTCATAGGCTATAATGGGGGAAATAAATGAACATAAGATTGTAATATAAAGATGATAAAGTGAACCGTATATCAAAGAATATCTACACTAACGGCTGTAAATTGCCTCTAGTGACACTGCCCTAGGAAACAGAATACATGAAGAGAAGAAGGAGACAGATGCTAGGACACAGAAGCTTAATGGAAGGACTTAGACTGCAACACCAAAGGTAATTGCAAAAGTGATAACACACGACATGTTAAGGACACAATTGTCCTTTTTCAAGTGTGAGACACTAAGTCCTTCCATGAAGCATCTCCATCCTTCTCTCTGCATGTAGAACTGTTCACTCTTAACAACAAAAAACTGGGGACTTGTCAGTTATTTGCCCGCAAGACCAACTGCTATTTGTACCAGTTTATTACAGGATTTTGTAACCTAGTAACCTACCTGTCTATTCCTGTTACAGCCATGCCTTAAGGTTAGTACACACGTGTGTTTGGGGGTCCCCCAAGTTAACTCTGTGCTGCCTTGGCTGACAGTCTGGTAAATGTGCATGGCATGGGGGGGGCTATATTCTCATTTACCAGACTGTCAGCAGAGGCAGCACAGAGTTATCTTTAAAGACAGAGAGCAGCAGTGTCTCCCACATGCAAGGGCACTGACCTCCCCTTCATTATCTCCCTGTTTCTTCAGCCCTGCTTTCCTACCAGCCGGCTGTGCAGACACAGACAGGAGCCGCGGAGGTTGTTCCCGCCTTTGGAACTTGGAAGGGGGGCACTTGGGGGGGCACTGCATCTGTCAACTGGGGCACGTGCCCCATTCTGCCCCAGTGTAGCGCCGCCGCTGCGCAAACTGTCAGCTGCGGCAGAGTCAAGTGGCTCTCACAGTATTTGGTGACCAGGATCGAAATTTAATGATTTAATAAAAGATTCGTCTTAGTAATTGGTGACGTCGGATTTCACTAAACGCCCTGTAGCGGATTCGCATAACATTCCTACAGAACCACTCATCCCGGCATTGCCCCCAAAACAATCTCCAATATCTCCGAGAGTGATGGTGTCATAGACCCTAGATAGAGATGGATGCACTGGTACAGATACTGTAATAACGTATGGGCATTGATCGGCCCTTTTCATGGTTTAACATAAGAAATAAAATCATCCGAATCTAATTTTGGGGATATTGAGCGATTGGCTGGAAAACATTTCTTAGGAGGAAAGATACGAAAGCTACAAATTAGACCGATCTGCTATAAATATTAAACTGGAATATTATCCCAACCCTCATTACAATGGGAAGGGGTAAAGTTGGGTTTATACCACTGACATATGTCCATCAATAAATCATATCTAAGGACTAGAGATGTCCGAACTTCGCAAAATCCGGTCCGCTCAAGGATCCCATTAAAATACGATTCTTCGAAAATACGAGGATTAAATACGAGGATTCTGCGACAATACGAAATCTGCGATTTCTCATATTTTCCCGTATTTTCGAAAATACGAGATATTCCCCGTAATTTTGAAAATTTTCGAAAACGCGGTTTGAAAAAGTCTGGAAGGCGGAAAACCGGAAAATCTGCGATATCCGCCATTCGAGAACGAGGTAAATCCGCCGCGGATCCGATCCGGGTTCGGATCCGCGAACTGGGCCATCACTACTAAGAACACGCGGACATCCCTTAAATATTCAAACTGGATTTTATTAATTAAACTGTCCATTACTGTAAACAATATTTCTTCCCAACTACATTTCTTACATTTCAGTTGTCAATCAAGTGCCTTATTATCATAAACTCTTCTGGTACGTGCAGTTTTACTGCAACTGGAATGGTCACAGTTGGTTTGTGTGAATTGCATGTTGGGAAATCCCTTCTCCCAGTGCTGCCTCATAGTGATTACTGAGCATGCTTGCCCTCTCGGATAAGTCAGAATTTTCAGATTAGTCTGGAAGGGAGATACTGAGTCTTAGCAAGTGGTATATTTAAGGCTATACACACACCTAATTGTGCTACTTGTATGTATTTAATTATAGCTTAAGATGAGACAAAGGGACATATTTATAAACGGCAGATGCTAGCGCAGTTAAGTTATCACCGCACATGGCAGCGGGAAAAATACAGCTATCGCCATAGATATATTGGCGAGCGGCATCGGGCGGATGTGACCACCCGCCACAACCCCTTCCCAGCAGCCCCTCCCAGACCCCCGCCCCGTACTCTCGCCGGGAGGGGAAGGGAGGGAAACGCTAGGCGGGGCCACTGAAAAGTGCTTTTTGGGGCTTAGGGGGTCCTGCTGCTTGTCAGCCCCCTCTAAACTCGCATCAGTTACCGCCGCTTTCTAAATAGAAGTGAGCGGTAACTGATGCAAAGTTAACGAGGCGTTAACTTTTCGCGGCCGGGTTTCGCACATTTATAAATCGCGTTAATAGTGATTTTTGTGACAATGGCGGGAAACCTGGTTTGCGAAAAGTTATCGATCGTTTATATATATGCCCCAAAGTCATTTGTTAAGTTTACATGCCCTTTAAAATGACAGGAAATACGTTTCATCTCGTTTCAAGGCAATTCAAACCGCGCCAGATGCATTGGATGAGAGTCGAATGGAATGGATTGAAAACTTCACAAATCTGACAATCCAATGCAAACCCCATTGAAGTGGAATTATACGATTTATTGGCCATGCCTGGGATTGACCAAGATTTTTGATACATTAAGTTCCAACTTTCAAAATCCCTGTAATTCCATCTCTAGATAATGGTCCAAAACAAAGGGGGAGGGGATTGGACTCAAAATGGGTTAAGAAAAAGTAAAGACACTTGGATGAGTTGTCTCCTTGAATTCTTATAAATTATTTCCAGGTTTGTGGTTCTGTGTACATTACCAGATAAACGGCTCCCATCTTGTGTCTCTCTCATCTACAGACACATTTCTCGTTACATGGCACATGTCTGGTACATTTCTACCAACTCCACATTTCATAGGAGACCTCAGTCTAGTCTCTAAACAGAAACATTCATTACTATTTAATACTAGTGTTTGTGCAACACTCATGTTTGTTCAAAAGATTCTATATATAGAGGTTTTTCTAATGTCTTATATTACTGTTCCATATCTAGGCTGTCTTTCCTATCTGAGGTCTCGTAGCTTCAAAACCACTCTACGGGCAGCAATTTTCTTTCTGGTAGAAGGAATTCTATTCCAATGATATTAATGTGGTGTGACCCTGGTTCCAACTCAACAGATAGAAATGGTTGGTTATGATAATCTGATATCTAACCTGTGAGACCCGTTTAAGGAACTTCAATATGGTGGGAACCTTTTTATAGATGTCAACTAGCAAAAAAATCCACATCCTTCCAAATAGCTTCCTAGATGATTCTTCTGCTTGACTTCCTGACCTACCATCGTCATTTCCAGGCCGTCAAGGAAAAATCTTAAATGTTTATTGATCCTGTTGAGGTTGTAAACCAAATTCTAAGCAGATCGATGGTTTATAAAATAATTTTTGACGTTTGTAGTTTCTTGTTGAGTAACTCGATTAAGAAATGTTACAATGTTACAATCTCCAGGATTAACCCTGGAAACAATGGGGTTTTTCTGTAGAAGATAAAATTGTAATCAACCCGTAGGTCCAATTAGACAGCCTCCCTTCAGTTCACCCAAATTAACATTCAATTTCCAGGATATTGTGATTGATATTGAGATTCTCCCTGGTCAGTGTTGAAGATTTCATCTTCCAGTGGTCCCTGCACTGTCGGAAATATTCTCTCTTTTCACTTCACTTTATTTGTATCGATTAAAGATGAACAAGTCGCCTGGAAATGAAATCAGGAGACAGTTAGAACATTAGGAGCAGGTTGAACTGGAAATCATTGAAATCAGTTGTACTGTGTATGATAATTAATCAAGGCTGGGCAATGTAATGGGACAGTGAGTGTTTGGCTAAGACTGACTTGTCCACTGTTATAATCTGGCCATCATTATTCCTAGATATTAGGTATATAGCCTATTACATGGGCCGGGCTATAATTTCATTAGGAAACTGGTTTCATCCTTAATAATTAGACGTGGGATCCCGGGTCTGACACGCTAACCCATTGGTTCAAAAATCCAAACGTTCCGGGTTACCGAATGTGCAGGGTTATTTTCAGTAACCCTCTAAAATACATCCCAAACCCTCGAAAGTAAGTTCCGATCTCCAGGTTTTCACCGAGTTCCGTAAATGTACATGTATGTATGTATAATTTTATTTATAAAGCCCCACTTGGGTAAACAGCGCTGTACATTATAACAATACAGATTCTACAGTATGTATGTAAATGTTTATTTATATAGCGCCACTTGGGGACACAGCGCTGTACATTATAACAATACAGATTATACAGTATGTACGTATCTGTTTATTTATATAG
>JAACNH010000887.1:0-86694 GCA_019447015.1 Hymenochirus boettgeri | reverse complement strand
AATCTGTTTGATTAATGTTACAGCGCCTTGTATCCAAGTGGCGTCTTATATAAATTAAAATATAATGATACTGTAAATCTGTATTGTTATAAGATACAGCGGATGTTGTGTGTAACCCAAGAGTGGCGACTACCTAAGTATTAAACCAATACATACTACTGTAATAATCTGTATTGTTGAAAGATACAGCGACATGTGTCCCCAAGTGGCTGCTATATAATTAAAACCCATATACATACATACTGTATAATCGGTATTGTTATAATGGACAGCGCCTTGTTTGTACCCAAGTGGACGTATATAAAAATGAAACATATACGGACTTTGGTTACGTAAATATGTATGGTTATTTTTAAGAATGGTACGCGCCTGTGTCCCCAACGTGGCCGCTATATAAATAAACAGTATAATAACACACTGTATTAATTGTATTGTTATAGACCGCGAGTGTGTCCCCAAGGGGCGCTAGAATAAATAAAACATATACATACATACTGTAACATATGTATATATAATGTACAGCGGATGGTGTACCCAAGTGTGCGCTATATAAAACATATACATACATTACTGTTAAATCTGTATGTCGTATAATGCAACAGCGCTGGTCCCCCAAGTGGCGCTATATAAACAAACATTTAATACATACTGTATAAATCTAGTATGGTTATAATGTACAGCGACGGCTTACCAAAGTGGTGACGCTATAGAAATAAACATTATACCTTACATTACTGTATCCTATGTATTGTTATAATGTACGCGATGCGTACCCAAGTGGCGCTAATAAATAAAACATAGTACATACATAATGGTGATAATCTGTATTGTTATAATGGACAGGCGCTGTGTACCCAAGTGGCAGGCTATATAAATAAATATACAATACATACTGTAGTAATCTGTCTTGTATATGTAACAGCGCTGTGTTACCAAAGTGGCGCTATTAAAGCTATAAACATGTAGACATACATTACTGTATAATAGGTATAGATTGATAATGTACAGCGCTGTCAAGATACCACGAGTAGATAACGCTATATAAATAAAAGATCCTATACATGCATACTGTATCTCTGTATTGTTATAAAATGTGACAGCGCTTTTGTGTCACCCAGCAGTGGCGCAAGATATAAATAAACAATTCTTAACATTACTACTGTATAACTGTATTGTCTATAATGTTACAGCGTCGTGTCCCACGTGGCCGATATATAAAATAAACACTACTAATTACATGATGTATAATCTGTATTGTTTATAATGGACAGCGCGGTCACCACGAGTGGCGCTATATAAATAAACATTATAACATACGTACGGTATAACTGTAGTGTATATGTACAGCGCTGCGTCCCAAAGTGGCGTCTAGACTAAACATATACCGCTACTGCTATAATCTGTATTGTTATAATGTACCAGCGTGGGGTCCCGAAGAGTGGCGCTATTTAATGCAACATATAAAGTAAAATACTGTATCAATCTGTATTGTATAATGTACCAGCCGATGTGTACCACAAGTGGCGTCCTAATAAATAAACATAAACATAACATACTGTTATAATCTGTCATGTATTAATGTAAAGGCGCTTGCGTACCCAAGGTGCGCTGAATAAATCTAAAACATATACATACATTACTGTATATCTGTATTGTGGAGAATGTACAGCGCTGCGTCCCACGTGGGCGCTATATAAAAACATATACCATACATTACGGTATATCTGTATGTTAATGTTACAGCGCCTGCGTACAAAAGTGGAGCTGCGCTATATAAATAAACATATACATACATACTGTATAATC
Organism: Hymenochirus boettgeri; assembly: GCA_019447015.1. NCBI lineage: Eukaryota > Metazoa > Chordata > Amphibia > Anura > Pipidae > Hymenochirus > Hymenochirus boettgeri. Next base: position 84,888 of record JAACNH010000887.1, on the reverse strand, counting down.
TGTATTGTTATAATGTTTATTTATATAGCGCCACTTGGGGACACAGTGCTGTACATTATAACAATACAGATTATACAGTATGTATGTATATGTTTATTTATATTGCGCCACTTGGGTACGCAGCGCTGTACATTATAACAATACAAAATATACAAACAAGGCGATAACTGCCAATATACAGTTAAATAACAATTAAATACAATTGCATACATCGGTTAAGAACACATATTTATAAATTATGGATAAATTGATATAAGTGGAACAAGCCTTGACACATTAGGAATAAGATCCCAAGAGAGAAGATAAGTGGGGAGGTGCAGTAGAGCGAAGGGATTTAAAGGTTAAAAGCAGGGTATTGAATAGGATTCTTTGTTTGATGGGAAGCCACCCTATGGACTGAAGTATTGGGGTTGCGGGTTCTCTTTTGGAGGAGAGTGAGATGATCCGAGCTGCCGAGTTTAATATAGACTGGAGAGGAGAGAGATGAGAGGCCGGGAGTCCAAGCAGTAGAATGTTACAGTAGTCAAGACGGGAGATTATAAGAGCATGGATGAGCATTTTAAGATAGACTGGAGAGGAGAGAGATGAGAGGCCGGGAGTCCAAGCAGTAGAATGTTACAGTAGCCAAGACGGGAGATTATAAGGGCATGGATGAGCATTTTAGTAGTGGAGAAAGAGAGAAAAGGGCGAATCTTGGCAATATTGCGAAGGAGAAAAGGCAGGTCCTAGTGACATTGTTAATGTGATGATGGAAGGAAAGAGAGGAGACAAAGATCAATCACTCCAAGGCAGCGTGCAGATTCCACTGGGTCGATGACCATATTGTCAATAGAGATGGCCGAAACATTAATCATATTAAAACATATGTGGAAAATTCGAGGTTTTAGGGTCATGTGATCAAAACATTTAATTTTATGGTCATACTTAAAGGGTAACTATAGTCAAAAAACAAAATCTTGATCAATCAGCAACAAAAAGTTTGTTTTATGTGATCAAAATAGAAACCCCCCAACCTGACACAGGTACACACACCTACTGACCTATTTTTTTTTTGACTGATTATAAAAAAGTTAGTTTTTTTTACCCCCCTCCCCAACCCGACACAGATACACTTTGCTACTGACCTACCCTTCCAATCTGTGGCAGACATATTTAAAGGGTAACAATAGTAAAAAGAAAACCAAATAAAACAACAATGCCTTCTTTCATTGCCATAGCACGATTATTATGTTTTAGATTTGCAGCACAGACACACATTCGCTTCCAAATTGCAAGTTTTCAAGCCAAATTTAAAGTTTATACTTTATCATAATATCTACCGTACATTTAGTGTTATATTAATGACCATCCTCCAGTATAAACTTTATTGGGTTAGTATTTGGCAATAGTATTGAAACCCGGTTTCGAAAATCCGCAGATCCAAAAGATTTTTTCGAAACTCTGAACTTTTAATCCAATCTTCGATTTAGAAAGCGTGAAAACCCCGCGGGAAAATCGAAAATTTCTGGCGAAAAAATTTTAAATGTCTATCGAAAAAAGAACTTCCATAGGTTCTCTGGAACTGGTTTCGGAATGAAACCTCGTCAGTTCCGTTCATCTTTTAATAACCATCAAAGTAGTGTCCTGTGTTCCAGGAGGCCACACTCACATTATTACCTGGTCTTGTGTTCTACCTACAATGTATTCCATTTGGGGGTTATGATTATTTATATCATGGACTATTGATTGAACAATCAGATCTTTGGTTTCATGTTTTTATTTCCTATTTTTATATCCCTAGAAAACTTTTTTTATATCTCTAGAAAACTTTTTTTTAATATATCCCTAGAAAACTTTTTTATATTCCTAGAAAACTTTTTTTATATCCCTAGAAAACTTTTTTATATATCTCTAGAAAACTTTTTAAATATATCTCTAGAAAACTTTTTTTTATATCCCTAGAAAACTTTTTATATATATATATATATATATATATCTCTAGAAAACTTTTTTTATATCCCTAGAAAACTTTTTTTTATATCTCTAGAAAACTTTTTTATATCCCTAGAAAACTTTTTTTAAGAGTTTTAAGAGAAATGTGAAGTTTTCCGGCCGTATTCCAGCACATTTCAGTAAATGGCGTCAGGTGGTAGTTTATCAAGTTGAGGGATTGGTTGGAGATTCCCATGTGTTGGGGGAACTGTAGTGGTCATAGGAAGAAATCTATTATTAGTGGGAAGATGAGAGTTAACGTCCTCATTACTTTTTACACATTTCTCATTGTGGCCTCGCTATAAAGCGTCGGCAGTGAACTTCATGGGATCTGGACTAATGATTGATGATGTGGATCACGCAGGGAGGAGGTGAGAGAACTTGGAAAACAATCCCTGTGTTTTTATTTCCACATTCCCAACTGGAACCCGGATATAAAATATATAAACGGGACTTTGTTCTGCTTTCGTCGCTGTCCTGACTCTCCATGTGTTTAGTTATTTAGTGATTTTCTAAAGATCTGTCAACTTCCTCCCTCCCCCCGGCTTGGGAACAAGTGGCCCCGTGAATCATGTTGTCTGCAATAGAAACCTTTTGTCCGAGCAAATCGGCTTAGACGTGGAATTGAATAAATTGACTCTCAAGCTCCACCGGGGAAGCCAGGGACTCGGAACGTAGCTGGTTGGGCATTCCCATCACGCAGTTCTGTGCCAACGCCAACAAACCCGTCCATGGCACAATGATCGGCCTGGTTTTGTCTCTGTTGGCCCCTTTGAGATAAATGATAAATAAAGAGACTGAACGGAGCTGCCATTGGCCTTCCGTCCATCTTTGTTCGATTCCTTCACGGCGGCGAATTAGAAAGAAATAATAAAACCCGGATAAAGAAATAAATAGGAATAAAATCCCATGAATGGGGGATGTGCCCAGATACTGGGCTAGAAAGACGCTCGCCCTGATATGGAACTGCCTTCTTATCCTTTACTAAACAGAATCGCTTCTGTCCCCCCCCACCATCAAAGTCTCACTGAGAGGCTGAACTTTCCCACAGAAACAAAGTGCAAATTGTTTTTGTTGGGACATTAATCTAGGTTTTAGCAGCAACACAATACGGCGGAGCTGCCATCCTGCACTGCCGTGCTTTCAGACTCGAAATCATTCCTCACAGCTGCAGTTGACAAGAGGAAGTCTTAAGAGATTCATTCAGAGGTAAAGAAGAAAAATGATGGCCCTTACTTATTCATTCATTGGGCATGCTCCTGCCGCATAGCCAATCATGTGGTAATGGGTAGCCATGGTAACAGCTGTGATACACGGAACACACTGTTCTGCGCCGCATGGGGGGGGTGAGAAGGGGGAGATGTTTATAGTAAATAAATAAATTATTTAATTGAAAGATCGACAATCAATGGATGGAATGAAGCAACATTGTAACATTGGATCATTGTAACATTAACATTGTATCATTGTACCATTACTATTGTAACACTGTATCGTTGTAACATTGTAACATTGTATCATTTTATCATTGTAACATTGTATCGTTGTAACATTGTAACAGTTTAAGAATTAACTATACAAAATATATATATAGGGGTTCCCTACTGTATTATGTATATTAATATATATTATAATGGATGTATAGTATTATATATATTATATATTATAGTGGCTGTATAGTATTATATATATTATAGTGGATGTATAGTATTATATATATTATATTATAGTGGATGTATAGTATTATGTATATTATAAATTATAGTGGATGTATAGTATTATATATATTATATATTATAGTGGATGTATAGTATTATATATATTATATTATAGTGGATGTATAGTATTATATATATTATATTATAGTGGATGTATAGTATTATATATATTATATTATAGTGGATGTATAGTATTATATATATTATAAATTATAGTGGATGTATAGTATTATATATATTATATATTATAGTGGATGTATAAGTAGTATATATATATATTATAGTGGATGTTATAGTATATTATATATTAGATTTATAGTGGATGTATAGTATATATATATTTATTTATAGTGGATGTATAGATTATATATTTATATTATAGTGGATGTATAGAATATTATAGTATTATTATATTATAGTGGATGGATAGTATTATGGAGTAGTATTTATATTATAGTGGATGTATAGTATTATATATATTATGAGTGGATGTATAGTATAGTATATATTATAGTGGATGTATAGTATTAATATATTATATTTATAGTGGATGTTAGTATTATTATAATTATATTATAGTGGATGTATTAGTATTATATATATATTAATTATAGTGGATGTATAGTATTATATATATATATATTATAGTGGATGTTTCATAGTATTATTATATATATAGTGGATGTATATTATTATATATATTATAGTGGATGTATAGTATTATATTATAGTGGATGTATAGTAGTATATATATTATATTATAGTGGATGTTATAGTATTATAATATTATGATATTATAGATGGCTGTATAGTATATATATTATAGTGGATGTATAGATTATATTATTATATATTATAGTGGATGTGATATATTATATATATTATAGTGGTAGATGGAGTATTATATATAATATTATAGTGGATGTATAGTATTATATATGATATATATATATATAGGTGGTATAGATATAGATTATATAGTATTATATATTATATATGGCTGTATGTATAGTTATATATATTATAGTGGATGTATAGTATATATATATAATATATATATATAGTGGATGTATGTATTATATATATTATATTATAGTGGATGTATAGTATTATATATATTATATATTATAATGGCTGTATAGTATTATATATATTATAGTGGATGTATAGTATTATATATATATTATAGTGGATGTATAGTATTATATATATATTATAGTGGATGTATAGTATTATATATATATATTATAGTGGATGTATAGTATTATATATATTATAGTGGATGTATAGTATTATATATATTATAGTGGATGTATAGTATTATATTTATTATATATTATAGGGGAGTATAGTATTATATATATTATAGTGGATGTATAGTATTATATATATATATATTATGTGGATGTGATAGTATTATATATATTATATATTAATGGCTGTATAGTATTATATATTATAGTGGATGTAAGTATTATATATATTATAGTGGATGTATATTATATATATTATAGGTGGATGGTATAGTATTTTTTATATAATATATATATATTATAGTGGATGTATAGTATTATATATATTAGTGGATGTATAGTATTATATTTATATATATTATAGTGGATGTATAGTATTATATCTATATGGATGTATAGTATTATATATATTATAGGGATGTATAGTATATATTTATTATATATTATAGGGGATGTATAGTATTATATATATTATGGATGATAGTATTATTTTATTATATATTATAGGGAGGTATAGATTATATATATATAGGGATGTATAGTATGATATATATTATATATATAGAGATATATATATATAATATACTAATAAAAGGCAAAGCCCACAATCACTCACTCACTCACTCATCACTAATTCTCCAATTGCCGTGGAGGCAGACGGCTATCAATTTGGCAGGCTCATTCATTGCACCTTACTTACAAAAGGTAAGCAGGTGTTCGGTTTCGAAATTCCACCTGTAACGGTGAGATCTGACATTCCACTGTAACGGTGAGTATCTGACTGCACCTGTAACGGTGAGTATTCTGACCATGCCACTGTAACGGTGAGTATCTGACATTGCACCTGTAACGGTGAGTATCTGACATTGCACCTGTAACGGGGGAGTATCTGAATTGACACCTGTAACGGTGAGTATCTGACATTCCCACCTGTAACGGTGAGGTATCTGACATTTGCACCTGTAACGGTGAGTCTGACATTTGCACAGACTTATGGTTACCTAGCTTACAAGCTATACAAATCTATATGGTTGGTCCAATTTCAACCAAATGTTTGGTATGGCATATACTCCTTTACCAGTAAAAGGTTAACCAAATATTTTTTTTAGGGTGGGGGTGAATGGGGGGGGAATAGAATTTTGAGCTCCTGCACACTAACGGCTGGACCGATTTTACCAAAACTTCAGGGTGTGTGCGGGGACTGGCTTAGGTGTAAGGGGAAGGGTTTGGAGGGGGACGAGAGGAAGAGTGGGGGGGTACTGGGGGCGGGACGGGGAGGGGTGGTGGGGGTTATTTTCACCAAAATTTAAAGTTGAATAAAAACATATAATATTAAATTAAAGTTAAGAGTGTTGCTTATCTGAAAGATTATTGATTTGTCTTTACTTTAATATATCAGTGACAGTGACCGACGTGATTGACAGCAATCTGATACATATGCTTTCTTACTAAAAAGGTTATTTCAATACATCTCCGCTGCGAAGAGCGGGTATTTTGCTAGTATATATATATATATATATATTATTAGTGGTGTGATAGTATTAATATATGATAGGGATGTTAGGTATCTATATATATAATATATAGTGGATGTATGAGTATTATTTATTTATAGTGGAGATAGGATTATATAATATATGATATATATATATATAGTGGATGTATAGTTATTTATATATATATATATAGTACTGACTTGTATAGTATATAGTGGATGATGCATTATATATATATATAGTGGATGTATAGTTGATATTTAAAGTATTATTTTTGGTTATTTTATATTATATATATATTTAGGGGATGTTAGTAGTATATATATATATATATTGATAGTGGATGTATAGTATATAATATATAATATAGTGGATGGTATAGTATTTATATAATATATATATCTTAGGATGTATAAATTACCTATATATATATATAATAATAGTGTGGATTATTTTGATTCATATTATATGATATATTATAGTGGATTGTTATAGTATTATATAATATTATATTATATATTATATAGATATATTACGTGGATGTTAAGTATTATATATATAATATATATAATAGTGGAGTAATAGTATTCTATAGATATATATATATGGATGTTAGGATGATAATATATATATATATTATATTATAATAGTTGAGATGTATGTATTATATATATAATTATAGTGGATGTATAGTATTCATATATATATATTATAGTGGATGTATAGTAGTATATATATATATATAATATATATATATATAGTATTATAGTGGATGTTAGTATTATATATATATATATAGTGGATGGACTAGTTATATATATATATATATATATCATAAATATATTAATATATATATTCTTTAGTGGATGTTAGTATTTATATTATTATAATAGTGGAGTAGTAGTATATATATATATATTATAGTGGATGTATAGTTATATATATATTATAGGGATGTATAGTATTATATATATATTATATTTAGTGGATGTATTAGATTATATATATATATATATATTATAGGGATGTATAGTATTATATTAATATATTATAGTGATGTATAGTATATATATATATCTATATAGTGGATGTAGTATTATATATCTATTATCGTGGATGTATAGTATTATATATAAGATATATATTATAGTGCTGTATTGTATTATATCTCTATATATTATAGTGGATGTATTAGTATTATATATATATATAATAGTGGATGTATAGTATTATATATATATATATTATAGTGGATGTATAGTATTATATATATATATATATATATATATATATATATATATTATAGTGGATGTATAGTATTATATATATTATAGTGGATGTATAGTATTATATATTATTAGTGGATGTATAGTATTGAGATTATATAATAGGGATGTATAGTATTATATATATTATTATAGGGGGATGTATAGTATTAATATTAGATATATATATATATATAGTAGATAGATATTATAGTGGAGGTTATAGTATCATATGTATATATAATAGTGGAGTATATTATAGTAATATATATTATAGTGGAGTATAAGTATTATATATAATATATATATAGATATATGGGCCTAACATCCCTCCTTAGCGTCTTCTATTTGTCCAGTTCTCTCTGTTAGGATATATGTAATAATTAGATGTTTTAATGAAGTATACACCTGATTGGAGTATCGAGTGGGTGGGGGACGTTGGAGTGTCGATATATCATGTGACTTTGGAAATGTGTTAATTATATGTTTGTCTATATTAAAGATGGCCGTGGAATGTTGGCTTGTAAAGGGGACAGATGGTTCCCGAAAACGTCAGCCTGATGTACAGTTCGCCAATTATGAAAGTATTGATCTAGCAACTCTGGAGGGCGGGTTATTGATTATATCCTGATAGAGGGGTTCCATGATAAGGTACCGCTGAGCACCTGCACCCAATTGATTACCATTCTAACGAGGAGGAGGCGGTATATCTTATTAATATATTATATATATATTTATAGTGGAGTATAGTATTATTATCTATATTATAGGGGATGTATGTATTATATATATATATAATAGGGGGATGTATAGTATTTATATAATATATAATATATATTATAGTGGGATGTATAGATTATATATCTATATAAATAGTGGATGTAGAGTATTTATATATATATATATTATAGTGGATGTATAGTATTACTATAATATTATATATATATATATATATATTATAGTGGATGTATAGTATTATATATATATATTATAATAGTGGATGTATAGTATATATAATATATATTTATAGTGGATGTAGAGGATTAGATATAATAATAGTGGATGTATAGTATATATATATATATATAGTATAGGGGATGATAGTATTTGATATTATATATATTTATATATTATAGTGGATGTATGTATTATATATATATATATATATTATATTATCGCGGATGTATTAGTATATATAATATCTATAGATAAATATATCATATATATATATATATATATTATAGGGAATGTATAGTATTATATATATATATAGTGGTGGATAGTATTATATATATATATATATATATATATATATATATAATAGTGGGATGATAGGATTAGATATATTATATATATACATATATATATATATATAATAGATAATTAATTATAAAATAGTGGATGTAGAGTAATATATTAATATATATATATTATATATATATAGGGATGTATAGTATTATATATATTATATATATATATATGATTATATATATATATATGTATATATATATATTATATTATAGTGGATGTATAGTATATAATAATATTATAGTGGATGTATAGTATTATTATATATATATATAGTAAGTGAGTATAGTATTATATAGATATTAATTATAGTGGATGTATAGTAGTATAGATATTATAGTGGATGTATAGTATTATAATAATATAGTGGATGCTTATAGTATTATAATATATATATTATAGTGGATGTTAGTATGATATATATTATATATTATAGTGGATGTATAGTATTATATATATATATTATAGTGGATGTATAGTATTATAATATTATATATAATAGTGGATGCTATAGTATTATTATATATATATATATAGTGGATGTATAGTATTCTATATCTTATAGTGGATGTATAGTCTTATATATATATTATAGTGTGTATAGTATTTATATAATTATAGGGGATGTATAGTATATATACTATATCTTATCAGTGGATGTATAGTATTATATATATTATAGTGGATGTATAGTATTAGATATATATATTTATAGTGGATGTATAGTATTCTATTTATTTCTAGGGATGTATAGGATTATTTATATATTATAGTGGAGTATAGTATTATATATAGTATAGTGGATGTTATAGTTTTATAGATATTACAGTGGATGTATAGAGTATATATATATATATATATATAGATAGATATATATATATATATAATATATTATAGTGGATGTATGTATTATATATATTCTAGTGGTGTATAGTATGTATATATATATCTTATAGTGGATGTATAGTATTAATATATTTATAGTGGATGTATAGTATTATATATATTATCGTGGCTGTATAGTATCTAGATATATATTATAGTGGATGTGTAGATTATATTATATATAGTGGATGTATAGTATATATATATTATAGGGATGTTATCGTATTATATATATATTATAGTGGATGTATAGTATTATATAATATATATATATATAGTGGAGGTATAGTATTAGTATATATTATAGTGGATGATAGTATTATATATTTATATATATATATAATATATATATAATACAATTAATATATTATAGTGGATGTATCGGTATTATATATATATATTATAGGGGATGTGTAGTATTATTATATTAATTATAGTGGATGTATAGTGAATTATATCTATATATCGTGGACTGTATAGTAGTATATTATATATAGATTATAGTGGAGTATGTATTTTATATTATAGGGATGTATAGTATGTTATATATATATATATATATAAATATAATTATATATATTATAGTGGATGTATATATATATATATATTATTAGTGGAGGTATTAGTATTATATATATTATAGTGGATGTATAGTATTATATATATATATATAATATAGTGGATGTATAGTATTTTATATATATATATATATATATATATATATATATCTATAAAAAATAGTGGATGTATAGTATTATATATATCTTTACAAATATATATATTATATATATAGATATATATATATATATATAGGATATTATGTGGATGTTATATTATATATATATTATAAGGGAGTATAGTCTATATAGATAGATAATTATAAGTGGATGTATAGTATTATATAGATATTATTAGTGGATGTATAGTATTATATATATATTATAGGTGGATGTATAGTATGAATATATCTAGGGCTGTATAGTATGAGATATATACTTATAGTGGAGTATAGTATTATATATATTATATGTGGATGTATATATTGAATATATAGATTATAGTGGAGGCTATAGTATTATATAATTATAGGGGTGTATAGTATTATAATATTATGAGTGGATGTATAGTGTTATATATATATAGGGTGTATAGTATTATATATATTAAGTGGATGTATAGTATTCTATATATAATATATATATATATATATATATATATATATATAGTTATATATATATATATTATAGTGGATGTATAGTATTATATATATATATGGATGTATAGTATTATATATATATTAGGGATGTAAGTGTTATATATAATTTATAGTGGATGTATAGTATTATATATATTATAGTGGATGGATGTATTATATATATATTATAGGGATGTATAGTATTATTTATATCTATATATTTATAGTGGATGTTTATAGGTTATATATCTATTATAGTGGATGTATAGTATTATATAGATATATATATATTATAATATATCATATATATTATATATATATTATATATCTATATTATAGTGGATTGTATAGTATTATATAATATTAAGTGGATGTATAGGCTTATATATATATTATAGTGATGTATAGATTAATATATTCTAGTGGATGTATAGTATTAGATTATATTATAGTGGATGTATATATTATATATATTATAGTGGAGGTATAGTATTATATATATATATATTGTAGGGTGATGTAATATATAATATATATATATATAATATATATAGATATATATTAAAGTGGAGTATAGTTTATATATTATAGTGGATGTATAGTATTATATACTATAGTTATTTAGTGAATGATTAGTATTTATTAATAGTATAGTAGATGTATAGATTATATATAGATTATTATAGTGGATGTATGTATTATATAGATATTATAGGGATGTATAGTATTATATATATATAGTGATGTATAGATTATAATATTATAGTGGATGTATAGTAATTATCTATATGATAGTGGATGTATAGTATTATATATATTATAGTGGATGTAGAGTATTGATATAAATTATAGTGGGATGTCTAGTATTATATATCTTGATAGTGGATGTATAGTATTATATATATATATTATAGTTGAGTATAAGTATTATCTATATATATATAGTGATGTATAGTATTATATATATATATATATATATTATAGTGGATGTATTAGTATTATATTTATAGTGGAAATGTCAGTATTATATATATATAGTGGATGTATAGTATTATATATATTATAGTGGATGTAGAAGTATTATATATATATATTATAGTGGATGATAGTATTATATATATTTATAGGGATGTATAGTATTATATATATTATAGTGGATGCATAGTATTAAGGATATCTATATTAGGGGATGTTTATAGTATTATAAATATATTATAGTGGATGTATTAGTATTATATAATTATGTGGATGTATAGTATTATAGATATATTATCGTGGATGTATGTCTTATATATATATATATATATATATATATGATATATATATATGATATATAATTATAGTGGCGATAGTATATATATACTATATCATATATATATATATAGAGATATATATATATATATAGATATAATAGTGGATGTATTAGTATTAATAGATATATATATATATATATATAGATTATATATATATGATAGTGGATGTATAGTATTATATATATATTATAGTGGTGTATAGTATTATATATAATATATATATAATTATAGTGGATGTATAGTAATTAGATATATATATATATATTATAGGGATGTATAGTATTATATATATATTATAGGGGATGTATAGTATTATATTTATATTTATGAGTGCTGATGTATAGTATTATATATATATATATTATAGTGGATGTATGATTATATATATAATATATATTATAGTGGAGCTATAGTATTAGTATATAATATAGTGGATGTATAGTATGAGATATATATATATCTATATAGGGATGTAAGATTATATATATAATTATAGTGGATGTATAGTATTATATGAATATTTATAGGGATGTATAGTATATAGTGGATGTTAGTGAAGCTTTCACCCCAAGCAACAGAAGGTCCATTCCTATTAGCAATTTGGACGGGTTGGACCGCATAGTGAGTGAAGGGATAGAAAAATGGAACAGATTTTTTGGGAAATGTACCAAAAATTCGTCATAGAGGTTAGCCAAAAAGGGTACTAGATGATGATGGTTTAGAGTACTAAATAAAGACAGTAAAAAAGATCGTTGTTTACTGTTGGAGTTCAACGGGTTGCTGAGGGTGGTGCGGAGACATTGGCATATACTCGGACACGGGCCGATCGGATGTTCCGGAGTTTGCCAATGCACCTGATTTCTTTTCGTAGGGACGCACCAAGGCACCAATTTTGTTAGTCTACAAGAGGACAAATAATGAATGTAACACGTCATCTAGTAGACTTTCAACGTAAGGGCATGTACCCCCATGCCTAGATGTAAACCAAACAAAAAAAACAATGCGGATATGTTAATAAGGATCTTCGTTGTCACCCCTAATACAGGTGAAGAATTTACTCTTCGAGGACATTACCCATGCGACAAGCAGGTGTGGTGTTGTTGTGGTGCCCTTGTGGGTCTCCCATATGTTGAGAGACAACTCAGTCTATAAAGTCGAGAATTTCTCAGCAAAGTCAAGTATTAGACTTAAAGATGTTAAATTACCGTGCCTAAACACTGTATAGATTATGGACATGATCCAGATTGCCTCAGTTCATGGTATTAGAGATGGGGCCCGGTCCATTGAGGGGGGGAGACGCAAGCTGAGGCTCCGCCAACGTGAGGTGTGGTGGATCCACAGACTGGGGTCTCTTGCCCCAATGGACTTAATAGGGAGTATGATTTGTATGTGTTTATCTAAACTTATGATGCGGCTCCAAAGGTGTGTCTTTAGTGGGTGTGCCACTAGGGGGTGGGTAATATCCGGTGTGGAGTCTCCACCTGTGTAGAGGGAAATGAGGTGTTGGGCATGGGAGGTGTTCGGACATAGGTCATCTCCTGTTAACCTTATAAAAAATAGGTTTATGTTTGATGATTTGTAACAACTTATGTATCACCTGATTGAAGCGGGACTTTGTCCCCGAAAAGTCGTGTATTATCATCTGAAATCTTGCAAATAAACCGTTTGAAGCAAAATTGTTGAGTGCAGTGTCTATGGACATTTCTATATATTGGGACAATCCAGCTGGTCCCTAACACTAGCACCTAAGGCAATTTTGGTAGGTGGAGTGCTGTTTTTTCTATAAATATCGATATATATATATTATATATATATTATAGTGGATGTATAGTATTTATAGATTATGTGGATGGATAGATTATATATATATTATAGGGGAATGTTAGTATTATATAATTATAGTGGAGTATAGTATATATAGATAATATATATATATATATATATATATATATATATATATATATTATAGTGGATGTATAGTATTATATATATATATATTATAGTGGATGTATAGTATTATATATATATATATTATAGTGGATGTATAGTATTATATATATATATTATAGTGGATGTATAGTATTAGATATATATAATACTATTATTATAGTGGCATGTATAGATTATATAGATTATGATAGTGGATGTTATAGTAATTATTAATATATATATTATATATTATAGTGGATTATAGTATATATATATTATAGTGGATGTATATATTTATTATATATAGAGTAGTGGATGTATAGTATTATGTATATATTAATATTTATGTGGATGTATAGTATTATATATATATTATAGTGGATGTATAGATATATATATATATATATCTTATATGGAGGTATAGTATTATTATATATATTAAGATGGATGTTAGTATTATAACAATATATATATATATATATATTATATATAATATTATAGTGGAGTATAGTATTTATATATATTATAGTGATGTATATATTATATTCTACATATTATATAGTTGGATGTATAGTATTATATATTATATTCTCGTGGATGTATAGTTTATAATATTCTATATATATTATAGTGTAGTATAGTATTACTATATATATAGTGGAGGTCTAGTATTCTAATATATATATATATATTATATATCATATATATAGTATATATATAGATCATATATATAATATATATATATAGATATATATATAGCCAGTAGCCGTTTGCGGAATCAGCCACTCCATCCATCAGCAGTATGCCGGGTGCCACTTCAGTAAACGATGTAGAAAACATATTACAAAGGCACTCACAGGTCTTCTAAAATGAACTTTTATTTTAGATGCAGATAAAACGAGATCAACCCCTTGGATATATATATAACAATATCAAGGGGAGCGGCACTCCGATCCACTAGAACCCAACTGACGGGTGCTTCAGTAGTAAGTATGAATACATGGGAACCCAACTAAAATAGGAGCACTCCAGGGTCTCTTCAAAAAAGTGACAGTATTATTTGCACGTCTATCGACGCGTTTCGGCCCGCTCACGACGTTTCAAGATAACAAGTGCAATGTGTTCACGGTTATTTATACCACAAACAAAACCCATGCCCCTCCTATCGGACCCATCCCGCCCCCTATGTCAGAGGTCACGTGGTTCTTCGTGTAGGGCCGCGGATGGGTGTGGTCTTCGTGACGCTTCCCGCGTCGTCGCCACTCCCACCTTACATTCATCAAATGGGATTTGCCCCGTACTAAGTGACGTGAACCCAACTGTTAACTACCTTGATAGCCGCATACAGACCCAAATTAGTACGGGAAATCCATTTGGATGACGTACGGTGGGAGAGGGACGACGCGGGGGGAGAGCGTCACGCCAACACCCATCCAGCGGCCCCTATCATCGAAGAACCACGTGACTCTGAACAGGGGGGGCGGGATGGGTCGATAGGGGGGATGGGTTGTTGTTTGTTATTAAATAAACCGTTGAAAACACATTGCACTGGTTATCTTGAGAACGGCCTTGAGCGGGCCGAAACGCGTCGATTAGACGTGCAATAATAAGCACGGTTTTAAAGAGACCATGGAGTGCCTTCCTATTTTTAGGGGGGTGCCAGGGAGAGAGAGAGAGAGCGAGAGAAGAGAGAGAGGAGTAGAGAGAGAACTCAGACAGAGAGAAATAGACGAGACAGCCACGAGAAGAGAGAGAGAAGACGAGACAGCCCGAGAAGAGAGAGAGAAAAGACGAGACAGCCACGAGAAGAGAGAAGAAGACGAGACGAGCCACGAGGAAGAGAGGAGACGAACAGCCACGAGCAGAAGAGAGAGAGAAGACGAGACGGCACGAGAAGGGAGGAGAGAAGACAGACAGCCAAGAGAAGAGAGAGAGAAGACGAGAAAGCCACGAGAAGAGAGAGAGGAAAAAGGACGAGACAGCCCCAGAAAGGATTCGAGGTGACGACGGAGACAGCCACTAGAAGGAGAGAGAGACGAGACCATGCCACAGAAGAATAAGGAGCGGAGAAAAGACAGACAGCCACGAGAAGAGAGAGAGAGAAGAGAGGACAGGCCACCGAGAAGAGGGGAGGGAGCCGGACGAGACAGCCACGAGAAGAGAGAGGAGAAGTACGAGACAGCCCGAGAAGAGAGTATGAGAGATGAGAGAGAGGAGCGAGAGAGAGAGAGAGAGCGAGAGAAGACAGACAGGCCACGAGAAAAGAGAGAGAAAAGACAGAAGCCAAGAGAAGAGAAGAGAGACGAGACAGCCACGGAGAAGATGAAGAGAGAGAAAAGTACGAGACAGCCCACGAGAAGAGAGAGAGAAGTGACGAGACAAGCCATCGAGAAGAGGAGAGAAAACGACGGAGACGCCAGGAGAAGGAGAGAGAGAAGACGGACAGCCACGCGAAGAGAGAGATGGGAGAGAGGTAGAGAGAGAGAGAGCGAGAGAGAATACGAGACAGCCACGACCAAGGGAGAGAGAGAGAGAGAGAGAAGACGAGACAGCCACGAGAAGAGAGAAAAGAGAAGGACGAGACAGCCACTGCGAGAAGAGAGGAGGAAAGAGACTAGCACGAAAAGAGACGAGAGAGGAGAGAGAAAAGCGAGACAGCCACAAAGAGAGAGGATGAAGACGAAGACAGCCACGAGAGAAGAGACGAAGAAGCACGAGTAGTAGAAAAGACGAGACAGGCCAGGAGAACGAGAGAAGGAGAGAATACGGACAGCCACGAGTAAGAAGAGAGAGAGAAGACTTGAAGCCACGAGAAGAGAGAGAGAAGCGAGACAAGCCACGAGAAGAGAGAGAAGAGAAGAGCGAGACAGCCACGAGAGAAGAAGAGAGAGAGAGAGAAGGACAGAGACAGCCACGAGTAGAGAGGAGAGAAAAGGACGGAGAACAGCCACGAGAAGAGAGAGAGAAGAACGAGGGACAGCCACGAGAAGAGAGAGAGAAAAATGAAGAGGCAGCACGAGAAGAGAGAGAAGACGAGACAGCCACGAGAAAGAGAGAAGACGAGACAGCCAGAGAGAAGAGAGAGAAGACGAGACAAGCCACGAGAAGAGAGAAGAAAAAGAGATGAGACGAGAATCGAGACGAGAAGACGAGAAGTAAGAGAAGAGAAGACGTAGACAGCCACGAGAAAGAGAGAAGACGAGGACAGCCACGAGAAGAGAGAGAAGACGAGACATGCCACGAGAAGAGAGAGAGAGAAGACGAATACAGCCACAAAAGAGAGATGAGAGAGAGAATAGACGAGACAGCCACAGAAGAGAGAGAGAGAGAGAGAGAAAAGACGAGAACAGCACGAGAAAAGAGAGAGAAGACGAGACAGCCATGAAGAAGAGAGAGGAAGACGAGGAAAGCCACGAGAAGAGAGAGAGAAAAGGACGATACAGCCACGAGAAGTAGAGAGAGAAGAACGAGACAGCCACGAAGAGAGAGGAGAGCGAAGGACGAGACAAAGCCACGAGAAGAGAGAGAAGAAGAAGACGAGGACGAGGACGGAGAGAGAGGAGAGATAAAGAGAACGTAACAGCCACGAGGAAGAGATGGAGAGAAGGACGGACAGCCACGAGAATAGAGAGAGAGAAGACAGAGAGAGAGAGAGAGGAGAGAGAGAGAGAAGCAGAGAAGAAAGGACAGACATCCACGAGAGACGAGAGAGAGAGAAGACGAGACAGCCACGAGAAGAGAGAGAATACGAGACAGCCACGGAGAAGAGAAGAGAGAGACGAGGACAGCCACGAGAAGAGAGGGAGAGGACTAGGAGAGAAGCCACGAGAGACAGCAGAGAAGATAGAGAAGAGAAAGACGAGACAGACGAGAAGACGAGACAGATAAAGAACGAAGATCAGACACACGGAATATAGAAGAGACGAGACGAGACATGGCCTACTAAAGAGAGAAGGACGAGACAGATGAAGAGAGAGAAGACGAGACAGCCAGCGAGAAGAGGAGTAGAGAATGGACGGCGACAGCCCGACGAAGAAGACGAAGAGAGAAGCACGAGACGAGCGGAAGCTGAAGCCACATAGGAAGAAGAGACCGCACAGGAGAGGACAGAAGCCAGAGAAGATGATTAGGAAGAGAAGACTAATTAGTAGATGATACGGACACAGTAATGTAGAAATAGATAGCGAGATAGATTATATATATATATAGAAAAATATATAATCACATAAATATATGATAAAACTAATATACAGCCACTCAAAATATCTTGATATAATAAGTGTAGTGGAGTATAGTTATTTATATATATTATAGTGGATTGTATAGTATTTTTATTATATATATGATATCTATATATATATATAATATTATATATAGAATGATATAGATATATAGATATATAGTGGATGGATTAGTTATTTTATATATATATAGTGGACTGTATGTATATTATATTATAGTGGATGATGATTATAAGTATTTAATATATATCATAGTGATGATGATTAGTATTATGAGTAAGTATTAATATAGTGGATGTATGATGTATAATATTATAGTGGAGATAGATTATAAGTATATATATATATATTATTATAGTGGATGTTTATAGTATTATTATATATAGTCATGAGGATGTATAGTATTATATATACTATAGGGGATGTATAGTATTATATAATATTGATAGTGGATGTATAGTATTTATATTAATTATAATATCATATATATATAGATCTATATATTATAGTGGATGTATAGTAGGTATCTAATTTATGGTAGTATGTATATATATTATAGTGGATGGATAGTATTTGTATATATATTATAGTGGATAAGGGGTATAGTATATATATATATTATAGTAGGATGCTATATATATATATATTATAGTGGATGTTATAGTTTATTTATAAAAATATTATAGTTGGATGTATAGTAGTATATATATTATAGTGGATGTATTAGTATATTATTATAGTGTGGTAATGTACTATTATAGTTTTATGGATGTATACGTATTATAGTAATATATTATTTATGGATGTTATATATATGATAGATTATAGTGGATGTATATAGTATTATATATTATAGTGGAGTAGGTATAGGTTATTTATATTATAGTGGATGTATAGTATATTATGGGTATGTATTTATATATGTATAGGGGATGATAGTATTTAATATATATATATCTTATAGTGGAGTATATTATTATATATATTATAGTGGATGTATAGTATTAATATATATAGTGGAGTTAGTATATGTATTATATATTAGATTAGTGGATGGTTAGTATTATTATATATATTATATAGTGTATGTAGTATTATATATAATATATAGTGGATGTATTAGATTTATATATATAAGTGATTATAGTATATATAATATGTGATGATAGTGGATTTATGAATAATATATTATAGTGGATGTAGTAGTATCTATAGAATATTATAGTGGATGTTGTATAGTATTATATATATTAAGGGCTGATGTATAGTATTATGTATATATATATGATTATCAGTATGTATATTATAGTTATAGTGGCATGTATGTATATTAATATATGATAGTGGAGTGATAGTGATTCATATATATTATAGGTGAGTCAATATATATGGTATATTTATATTATATTATAGGTGTATGTATAGCTATATATTATATATATAATTTAGGGATGTATGTATATAATAGTATTATATATGTATATTATATATATAGTGGATGATAGTATTTATATATATTATAGTGGATGTATAGTATTTGTATATAGTAATTATAGTGGAGTATAGTAAGTTATTATAGTGGAGTAATATTTAACATATAATATAGTGGATGTATAGTATTATATACTATATAGTGGGAGTATAGTATTTGATATATTATAGGTGGGAGATATGATATAAATTTATAGATATATATATCTCAATATTATAGTGGTATTGGATAATATATGATAAGTATGTATATACACTATAGGGAGTATATAGTAATATAATATTATGTGATTTATATGATATTATCGGGATATAGGATAGTATTAGTATGGATGTATAAATTCTATTATAGTGGATGTATAGTATTATATATTCTTATATTGAGGGATGCTTTATCATTCTGTTATCTTCAGGTGTTACTTCAATATTACAAGTGCTGTATCGTTAAAAAAAAATGGTGGACATTTCAATTGTTTCCAAACAATCAGATATACCAATTTGAAACCATATAACATCTGAGTGGTTGGGGCAAAAATTTAGCCACAATTTTAAAGAATAGAATTTTATTGAATCTCCCGGTGTGTATGATCTATATCATTATAGAGGTTGGCGGGAGGAACCCTGCTAGGTGCCGGCTTCACTGAACTTACAAAAAATTGGTACATTTCCATTAAAATAATCCCCAAAATCTTAGCCGATTTGTCTAAATTTGTCACTGAAACTGATAGTTTACATAACTTGACCAGTTTGTCTCTATACCTCATAATATACAGGAAGCCGTATGGACAGGCTGCTCTCCAATATGCTCAGCCGCACGGACAACATATCTTTGTGCAAGGGAGGAAATGTCCATCAGATATGGTAGATTATCCCATAAGGCTGTTGTGCTGTTGTGGAGCTGCCAGACTGCTTTACATCTTTCCAAGGGCACCAGCCAGTAAAATGCTATAGGAGCACTAGGTCTATTATGAGCTGAAATTGATCTTGCTAATTAGACTCAGGAGCACATTAACCTTCAAATCTAATTCCTTGTGGAACTGTAACAATTGCACATTTTATATGAGCCCAGTAAATCTAACAGCAACATGAAATATTTAAAAAATACTAGAAAAAATGCTTCGATTTTCCCCACGATATGTCACAGTGAGCGGAGTCACCAAATGAGTAAATGTCATCGAAACATTAAGCTTGACTCAGATTCCCAATAAATATCTGACAAGGGTCATCGGGGACCTTCTAAAACATCATATTCCGTATTCAGACCGGACGTAGGGTAAATCGACCTCCATCAACATTTCAGCCAGTATAACCATGTATGTAGTCTAGGATACAGGAGCCCTGAACCTCAAATTATTATTCCCGCTATATACCAGTACTGTACAGTAGAAGAGTATAATCGGTGTGAGACCCACTATAACCTAATAAGCATACATTATCTCCGTTATATACATGTACTGTACGTAGAAGAGATAAGCAAGGGTGACATCCCCACTATACACTCATAAAAATCATTATCTCCCGTATATACCATGTATGCTAGTACGTAGAAGAGATAATAGGCGGAGACCAACTATACTATAAACCTATGCATTATCTCCCCGATTTTTATACCTATACTGTACGATAGAAGAGATAACAGGGTGAGACACTTACATATTAACTTCTTAACTATCATTATCTCCCGTATATACCATGTACTGTGACGTAGAGCGATAACAGGGTGAGACCACTATCTATAAACTTCCATGCTAATCCACGTATAACCATGTACTGTACACGTAGAAGAGATACAGGGTACGTGCGAGACCACTATACCTATAAACTATCAATTATTTCGATATTCGTATTATCACATGTATGTACAGTAAAAGAGATAATCAGGGTGAGACACACCATACCCTATTAAACTTTTCTACTATCATTATCTCCGTATATACCATGTACTGTACGTAGAAAGAGATAATCAGTTGTGTGAATGCACCAGAACCCTATTAGTACCCTATAAACTATCATATGGGCTCCCGTATATACATATACTGTAACATGAGAAGAGAAGACATCGAATACAGCAGAGTGAGACCCACGACTATACTATAAACTATCATTATCTCCCGTATTTACCATGTACGGTAATAAAGAGGATAATCAGGGTGAGACCACTAAACCTATAAAGATTCATTATCTCCCGCTTATATACCATTTACGGTACTAGAAGCAGATTAATCAGGGGACTACCCACTATACCACGAAAGACTCATTATTCCTCGATATATTACCATATACGGTACATAGAAGAGATTAATCAGGTGAGACCCACATGAAAATACCTTAAAAGCTATCACCTCTACCGTGCCTAATCATACTTCATGACACTGGTAACGTATAGTTAACGGGATAATACAGGGTCGAGACCCACCATATACCTCATAACTATAAACTATCATTATCTCCCTATATACCATACTGTATAAGAGAAATTCCACGGTGAGTAACCCACCTATACACTATAACATATTATTATCTCCCGATATACCATATACTGTACATAGAAGAGTATTCAGGTGAGACCCACTTATACCTCTAAAACATCATTCATATCCCGTATATACATTATACTGTACATAGATAGGATAATACAGGGTGGAGACCCACTATACCTATAAACTATCATTATCTCCCGCATTCATACCTACGTTACTGTACATGAGAAGGACTACATCAGGGTGAGACCCCACATTACCTAAAACATAACTTATCTCCCGTATATACCACTTTATGTACTACGTAGAAGAGAGAAGCAGGTGAGACCACTATACCTTAAACTTATTACATTTCTCCCGGTATCTACCTATACTGTACATAGATAGGGGAAATAGGGTGAGACCAAATCTTATACCTATAAACTATCATTATCTCCCGTATATACCATGAACTGTACTAGAAGGGATAATCAGGGTGTGAGGACCACTATAATATAATAACTATCATATCTCCAGTATATACATGCTACTGTACGTAGAAGAGAATCAGGGTGAGACCCACTATACTATAAACTACATTATCTCCCGTATATACCAATGATGTCGTAGAAGGGATAATCGGGTGCGACCCACTATACCTATAAACTATCATTATCTCCCGATATACCATGTACTGTACGTAGAAGGGATAAATCAGGGTGAGACCCACTATACCTATAAACTATCATTATCTCCCGTATATACCATATACTGTACATAGAAGAGATAATCAGAGTGAGACCCACTATACCTATAAACTATCATTATCTCCCGTATATACCATATACTGTACATAGAAGAGATAATCAGGGTGAGACCCACTATACCTATAAACTATCATTATCTCCCGTATATACCATGTACTGTACATAGAAGGGATAATCAGGGTGAGACCCACTATACCTATAAACTATCATTATCTCTTCTACGTACAGTACATGGTATATAAGGGAGATAATGATAGTTTATAGGTATAGTGGGTCTCACCCTGATTATCCCTTCTATGTACAGTACATGGTATATACGGGAGATAATAAATGATATATGGAGGACTGTGTTGGATAGTGTTTTATAGGATAGGGTGAGATATATGGAGGGCTATGTTGGATAGTGCTTTATAGGATTAGGTAAGCAGTTTTGAACTGCATCCTTTGCGTGATGGGCAACCAATGGAGGGACTGACAAAGAGGAGAGGCATTAGATAAGCGAGAAGAGATTGAATTGAAGCGGTGCCAGGCGGTTGTTTGGTAAACCAAACAGGAGTGTGTTGCAGTAGTCTAGATGGGATATGATTAGGGCATGGACCAAGATTTTTGTAGCTTCATTCGAGAGGAAGGGTTGAATGCGGGAGATGTTTTTGAGTTGGAGTCGACAGGAGTTGGTAAGTGAGTTGACATGAGGTGTGAAGGAAAGATCGGACTCTAGTGTTATTCCCGGCAGCGGACATGAGGAGATGGGGATATGGGGGTGTTGTTAATATTAATAGTAAGACTAGGGAGGGGAACAGATGGTGAGCGTGGGAAAAGGACAAGTTCAGTCTTGTCCATGTTTAGTTTGGGGAAGCGGGAGGATATGAAGGCAGAGATGGCACTAAGGCAGTCGGGGACCTGGGATGTCAGTGTAGGGAGATCCGGGGCAGAGATGTAAATTTGGGTATCGTCCACATACAGGTGATTCTGGAACCCAAATGAACTAATGAGTTGTCCAAGGCCATAGGTGTAGATGGAGAAAAGAAGAGGACCGAGTACCGAGCCTTGCGGGACCCCCACAGGGAAGGGGCGAGGAGTGGAGCTTATTCCAGAGTGGAAAACACTAAAGGTCCTACCAGAGAGATAGGAGGATAGCCAGGAAAGTGCAGTGTCCTGGATACCTAAGGAGGCCAGGATGTGAAGAAGTAGAGGGTGATGAACAGTATGAAAAGCAGAGGACAGATCAGAAGAATAAGTAAAGAGTAGTGAGCTTGTGAAGGTTCTCATTCATCCAGGTCATGGTATATCTGTAATATTCATTCATCCAGGTCACGGTATATCTGTAATATTCATCCATCCAGGTCACGGTATATCTGTAATATTCATTCATCCATGTCATGGTATATCTGTAATATTCATCCATCCAGGTCATGGTATATCTGTAATATTATTCATCAGGTATGGTATATATGGTAATATTCATCATCCAGGTCATGGTATATCTGTAATATTCATCCATCCAGGTCACGGTATATCTGTAATATTCATCCATCCAGGTCACGGTATATCTGTAATATCATTCATCCAGGTCCGGTATATCTGTAATATTCATTCATCCAGGTCATGATATCTGTAATATTCATCCATCCAGGTCATGGTATATCTGTAATATTCATCATCCAGGTCATGGTATCTGTAATATCATTCATCCAGGTCACGGTATATCTGTAATATTCATCCATCCAGGTCACGGTATATCTGTAATATTCATCCATCCAGGTCACGGTATATCTGTAATATTCATCATCCAGGTCAGGTATATCTGTATATTCATTCATCCAGGTCACGGTCTATCTGTAATATCATCCATCCAGGTCATGGTTATCTGTAATATTCATCCATCCAGGTCACGGTCTATCTGAATATTCATCCATCCAGGTCATGGTATATCTGTAATATTCAGTATAATTAAGTGAATGTATAGTGATTATATATATATTATAGTAGATGTATAGTAATATATATATATATTAGTGGATGATAGTATTAGATATTATGATAGTGGATGTATAGTATTATATAATGTATAGGGATGTATATCTTCTAATATTATAGGGGATGTATAGTATTTAAATATTATAGTGGATGTATAGTATTATATATATTATAGTGGATGTAGATATTATATATAATGATATGGGATGTATAGTATATATATATTAGGGATGTAGATAGATTATATATATTATCTTTATAGTTGATGTATTAGTATTAGAAATAGATTATAGTGGATGTATTCGTATCAGTAATAATATAGAATATAGTGGACGTAAGTAATCTATATAGTGGATGTTATAGTATTATATATATTATAGTGAATGTATAGTATATACTCTATTTATAGTGGATGTTAGAGTATTAGATATATATATTATAGTGGAGTATAGTATTATATATAGTATAGTGGGAGTATAGTATTATCTATATTATAGTGGATGCATAAGTAGATAGATATATAGTGGAGGTTCGTATAAAATATATTCGGCTATAGTGGGGTGTATATTATTATATATATTATAGGGAGTCTAGAGTAGTATGATATTAGTAGTGGATGTATAGTATGATATAAGATATATATTATATATATATAATGGATAAATATATATTATCGTGGATGTATAGTATATAAGATAGTAGATAGTATCTATATATAGTATATAATATATATATATTATCTAATATAATAGTGGAGGTTAGTTATTATATAAAATATATATTATATATAAGATATAATATATTAGGGATGTATAGTTATTATATAATTATTATAGTGGAGTAGTAGTATTATAATTATATAATATATATATTATAGGGATGTATAGTATATACGAGATATATATATATTATCTAGGGGATGTTAGTATATAAATATATTTAGTGGATGTATAGTATATATATATTCTAGTGAGATGTTAGTATTATATAGTATATATATTCTATTGGATGTTAGTATTATTATATATCTATATATATTATAGTGGATGTATGTATTATATATATATGTATAGTGATGTATAGTATTATATATATCTAATATATTCTAGTGGAGTATAGTATATATATATATATTATTAGTGGATGTAGAGTATTATATATATATTATCGTGGAGGATAGTATATAGTGGATGGATAGTGACAGCTTTCACCCAAGCATACTAGAAGGTCCATCCCTATTAGCCCAATTTGCGTCGGGTGGAACGCATACACATAGTGAGTGAAGGGGATAGAAAAATGGAAAAACAGATTGGGGAAAATGTACCAAAATTTCGTCAGAGGTATCCAAAAAAGGGTCTAGAGATGCTTGGTTAGGATTAATATAAAGGACAGTAACCAATATGGTTGTTACTGTTGGAGTCAACAGGGTTGCTGAGTGGGTGGTGCGGGACATGGCATATATAATCGGACAGGCCTATTGCAGATTTCCGGAGTTTGCCAATTGCACCCCTGATTTTTTCGTAGGGGACGACACCATAGGCACCAATTGTAGATCTAAAATGAGGACCAATCATGAATGTACACGCGTTCCTATAGTTAGAATTCAAGGAGGGCAGTACCCACCTTAAGATTAAAACATGCCAGATATGTTAATATAAGGGATATCTGTCGTTGTGGTCACCCAAACAGGTGAAAATACTTAGAGGACATTCACATGCGACAGCCAGTGTTGTGGTGTATGTGTGATGGTGCCCTTGTGGTATCCCATATGGTGGAGAGACACTTCAGGTGATAAGTCGAGAATTTCTCAGCACAGGTCAAGATTAGACTTACTTAAAGATGTAATACCGGTGCTAAACACTGTCTGTAAGAGTATGGACATGATCAGATTGCTAGAAGTTCATGGTATTAGGATGGGTCCTGCGTTTGTCATTGAGGGGGGGAGACCCGCAAGCTGAGCCCGCCAAAGGTGAGGTGTGGGGATCAAGACTGGGGTATGGCCCCCAATGGACTTAATAGGGATTATGATTTGAGTTGTTTATCTAAAAATTATGATGCGGCTCCCAAAAAGGGTTGTCTTTGTGGTGTTGCCCCCCCCCCCACCCCCCCCCCCCCACTAGGGGGTTGGTAAATCAGTGTGTGGAGTCTCACTGTGTAGAGGGAATACGCCGGTGTGGTCAGGAGGGTGTTGGACCATAGGTCATATCCTTGTTTATAACTTATAAGAGTTATGTTGATGTATCTTGTAACCACCTATTACACCTGATGAAGGGACTTGGTTTCCCCGAAAGTCGTGTATTATCATCTGAAGACTTGCCAATAAACCGTGGAAAGCAACAATTTGAGTGCAGTGTTATGGACATTTTCTATATATTGGGACATCCAGCTGATCCCTAACACTAGTCACAAAGCAATTTTGGTAGGTGGAGGGTGCTGTTTTTTTTTCTATTCATAATATTTATATATATATATTATATATTCGATATTATATGATGGATGTATAGTCTTCTATAATTATAGTGGATTATAGTTATATATAATATTAGAGTGGATGTAAGTATATATATATTATAGTGGATGTATAGTATATATAGATAAGAAGATCTTATAAGACCATATATAATATGTATATATATATATATATATTATAGTCGGCTGTATGTATAATTTATATATTGTATAGTGGATTGGGGTAATAGATTTATATATTATATGATAGATATATATAGTGGAGTGTATAGTATTATTTATATATAATCTTATAGTGGAGGTATAGATATTATATAAATATTAGATTATAGCTGGATGTATAGTATATATAGATATTATAGTGGAGTATAGTATTATATATATATATATATTATAATTATAGTGTGGAGTGATGGTATTATATCATTATAGTGGATTGTATAGTTATATTATATATATATAGTGGATGATAGTAGGATTATATAGATCGATATAGTATAGGGGAGGTATAGATTATATATATATTATAGGGGATATGATTTAGTATTATATATATTATATATATCTTAGAGTGGAGGTATAGTATTATATTAGATCTTATAGTGCATGTATATAGTATATATATATAATATATATATATATATATAATATTATTAGTGGATGTAAGTAGTATATATATATTATAGTGGATGTATAGGTATTATATTAGATAGATATATATGATCGTGGATGTATTAGGATATATATATATATAGGGATGTATAGTATTAAGAATATTATATATTATAGGGATGCATAGTATTATAGATATAGATGGATGTATAGTATTATTATAATAGAGATATATATATATAGATATATATATATCTATATATATATAATATAATATAATATATATATACGAATATATCCAAGTAGCAGTTTGCGAAGTTCAGCAAATCCATTCATCAGCCGTATGCCTGGGTGCACTCAAGGTAAGCGATGTATGAACATTTTACAAAGGCTACTCACAGGTCTTCTAAAATGTAACTTTATTTTAGAGCAGATAAAAAGTTATATTCCAACCCTGGATATATATATACAAATCCAGGGGGCGGCACTCCGTGATCCACTAGAACCAAACTGGCCCGGGTGTTGGCTTGCCGGAGTAAGTATGCAATACAAATGGTAAATCCAACTAAAATAGGAGCACTCCAGGGTCTCTCAAAAAGTGCAGTATTATTGCAGTCGATCGACGCGTGGCCCCGCTCTAAGGCCTTCTCAAGATAACAGGTGCAAGTGTTCACGGATTATTTATAACAAAAAACAACAAACCCATGGCCCTCTACGGACCCACCCGCCCCCTCCTCATCCTCTTTTTATGTCAGAGTTCCGTGGTTCTCGTGATAGGGCGATGGATGGTGTGTTGGCGTGACGTTCCGGTCGTCGCCCCTCCCACCTTACATATCCAACGGGAGTTCCCCGTACTAAAGTGACGTGAAACAAACTGTATACCTACTTGATAGACGGCATCCGACCCAACTTAGTACGGGGAACTCCCATTTGGATGATGGTAAGGGGGGAGGGGCGACGACGCGAAGCGTCCGGCCAACACCCATGCCAGGGCCCTACACGAAGGACCAGTGACTCTGAGAGGGGGCGGATGGCGCGATAGGAGGGGGCATGGGTTGGATGTTTGTTTAAAGAATCGTGAAACACCATTGCCCACTTGTTATTGAGAAGGCCGGTGAGCGGACCGAAAACGCGCGATAGAAGGGTGCAAAGAAAGACGGCACTTGTTGAAAGAGACCCGGGACGGGGGCGCCGATGGTTAGTTGGGGACCAGGATAGAGGTAGAGAGAGCGTCGAGGAGTGAAAAATGAAACAGAGAATGAGAGCTGAGAGAGAGAGAAAAGACGAGAGACAGCCCACGAGAAAGAGAGGAGAGAGACGGCGAGGCAATCCACTGAGAAGAGGAGAGAGAAAAGACGAGTAAGCCACGAGAATGCTGAGAGAGAAGACGAGACGCCACTGAAAAGAGGATAAGATCGATACAGCCACGAGAAGAGGATGATAGAGGGAAGACGAGAGGAGAGAAGTATATAATACGATACAGCCCGAGAATATAGAGAGCCAAATATCTGACAGCCACAGAAGAGAGAGAGTAAAAGCGATGATCAGCCACGAGAATAGAGAGGGAATACGGAGACAGCACGAGGAATAGAGGAGGTAGACGAGACAGCCACGAGAAAGAGAGATATAAACAGACGAGACATCCACGAGAAAAGGAGAGAGAGAAGTAGAGCCAGCACGAAATAGTGGAGAGAAGATACGAGACAGCCACAGAAAAGAATGAGAGATACGAGAGCGCCACGAGAAGATAAGGAGATAGATATAGAAGATCTAGAGATAGAGGAGAATAGATATCATTATTTTACGATACAGCCACTCTAAGAGATATATGAATAATGATGAGACATCCCCTACATAGAATAATACATTACATCCAATAGTAGAGAGAGAGAGAGACCATACGCTACATTCCCCACGGATTCATATAGAGATAAGATAGACATCCACGAGAATAGATAGAAGAAAAAGAAGACAGCCATGAAGGAAGGAGAGAAGAGAATACGGAAGACAGCCACGATAAGCTAGAGATGAGAGAATGATGAGATATAGAAGATATAAGAATATCGACATGCCACGATAAGATATATAGAGAGAGAGATAGAGTAGAGATACGAGACATTCCACGAGTAAGATTAAGATAAGACTAGACATCCACAACAGTCTTAGTAGTAATACTAGGACAGCAGATCAAAGTACATTATAGTAAAAGACTAACATCCACTAGTAAGATAGTAGATAAACGATACATCCACTATAATATATAGTATGATATATAAAATACTGAGAAATCCCACGAGAATAGAGTAGAAAGTACTTAGACACACTATAATATGATAGATCTAGGAGATACATCCATAGAAGAGATATATAGAATACTAGACATCCACGATAATGAGAGATAAGATATAATTCTAGAAGAATTATAAGATATATATCTATAATAATATACATCCACTATAATAGATATATAAAAAAGTACATTACAGCAAGTAATATATATATAATTAATATACATCCACTATGAAATATGGATAGATAAAATACTATGCTCCACTAGAATATAGATGTAATACTCAATCCTGAATATCTACTTACTATATACATTTCCACTATAATAGAGATGACTACTATAATCCACAGAAGATTAGGATATATAAATTACTCGGCATCCAATAATAAGATAGATTGAGTAGACGATAAAGCACGATAATAGTATAGAAAGAACTATACAGTCCACTATAGATATATATAATAGGAGGGGAGCAGCTCACGATAATAGATATGAAGACGAGACATCCACAGATATAGAGATACTAGCTAAAACTACCACGAGAAGAGAGCTAGAGATAGATAGAGGAAACAACATCACGAGAATGAGATAGTATAGTATAAGAGAAAGGTGGTGGGACGAGACAGCCACTATATATATATAGTAGCTACTAGACAGCCCACGATAGAAAATATACGATGACAGCCACTAGTAAGAGATAGAAGGAAAAGTACTATACATCACTATAAGAGGAATAAGACGATAAGCCATCGAGAATAGTAAATACGAGAATCCGACGCAGGAAGAGAGATAAAGACTAGACATCCAACTATATATAGAGAATAATACATAATCCACTAGAATGATGAGTAAAAGACATAGACGATCCACTGATAAACGATTAATAGTGTATGAGAGAGATAATGATAGTAGATATTATATATAAAAACGTTACTGAGACAATCCATCTGATAAGTAAGAGATAAGGGACTATAAGAGCAACGATAATATAGATAAGAATAGACAGCCACTTAGAATATAAATAATATACTACTAACAGCCCCACGAGTAGATGTAAATGAGATATATAGAGAATATAAAAGACTGACATCCATAGAATAATGAATAGAAGACGAGAACAGCCACTATAAGATAGAAAGACTAGTAATCCACTATAAGAAATAAATACGATACAGTCCCACTAGAAGGATAGAGATGTAGATCTATATGCTATAATAACGAGACAGCCACGAGGAATATTAAAGATATAGACAGACAGCTAAAGATAAGAAAAGGACTATACAGACACGGATAAATAGATATATAAAATATAACACCACTATAATTATATATATGATATATATGAGATATAGAATAGAGATAGTATATAGTAATAAAATACTATACATCCACGACAAAGATATAGCTACTATACATCAATAATATATATAGACTATATATATTCATTGTAGTGGATGTATAGTATTTTTATACATATATAGTGGATGTTAGTCTTTTTTTATAGATATATGCTATAATAGATAGTATATATATATATAATATATATATATATATAGATTAAGTGAGTATAGTATTATTATATATATTCTAGTGGATGATAGTATTATATATATATTAATAGTGGAGGTTTTAGTATTATATATATATCTAGTGGATGTATATATTATATATATATTATAGTGTGTATAGTAGTATAGATTTCTAGGGATTGTATAGTAGTATGTATATATAGGGATGTATAGTATTATAATATTATTAGAGTGATGTATAGTATTTATAATTATAGTTGGAGGTATAGTATATATATATATAGGGCTGTATTAGTATCATGTATATTTATATATTCTTAGTGGATGTATATATTAGTGTATATTATATATTATAGTGGATGTATAGTATTATATATATGAAGTGGATGTATAGTATTTCATAATATATATATTCTAGTGGATTTGTCTAGTATTAGTATATAATATTATCGTGGGAGTATAGTATTATATATATATTATAGTGGAGTAGAGTATTTAGTTATTATATATATATAGTGGATGTATAGTATATGTACATATAATAATTATAGTGGAGTAAGTATTATGTCTATTATATATTTATAGGGATGTATAGTCATCATATTATATAGTGAGGTATAGTATTATATATATGATAGGGGGATGTATAGTATTATGTATATTTATATATGATAGTGGATGTATAGTATATGTAGATTATATATTATAGGGATGTATAGTATATTATATATATTTTATTTAAGTGAGGTATTAGTATTATATTATTTATAGGGAGTATAGTTTATTATATTAGGGATGTATAGTTATATATGTGTAGTATATCTTTTAGTGGATTGTATAGATATGTCTATTCTCCTATAGGGATGTATATGTATTATATATATTAGAGTGGATGATAGTATTATAATGAGATATATATAGGATGTATAGTATAGTAAATAAATATATTTATAGTGGATGTATAGTATTATATATATATTATAGTGGATGGATAGTATTATATATATTATAGTGGAGCGTATAGTATTCATTATATATATATATTATCGTGGATGTATAGATTATGTACTATATATAATAGTGGAGATAGCTATCATAGATATTATAGACATGGGATTGTTAGTATATATATATATAGTGGATGTATAGTATTATGTATCTTTCTATAGTTATAGTGGATGTATAGTATTTGTATATATAATTATAGGGAAGATGTATATATAATTATTATTGGAGATAGTATTACTAATATATAAGTGGATGTTATAGTATTATGAATAGTATATATTATAGTGGATGTGTCTAGTATATATAATATAGTGGATGTATAGTATTATTAATATTATAGTGGATGCTATTAGTATATAAGATGTATAGTGGATGTATATAGTATATATATATATATATATATCTATATAGAATAATATATATATTATAGTGGATGTATAGTATTATGAATATTATATTTATAGTGGAGAGTAGTATTAGTATATTATAATTATAGTGGAGTCTCGATTGTCCGGGTTATTCAATAAAAGTCTTCGTTAAAAATGGTGCTAAGTTGTCCCAACCAATAGATATACCATTTTTGACGCTAACATCTGATTGGTGGGCAACAAGGCAAAATTTAGCACAATTTTTTAAAGATAAGAACTTTGATTGAACTCCCTGTGTTTGTGTAGATGATATATATAGAGGTGGGGGAGGACCCCCTGCTAGTCGGCTTCCTACTGCAGTTTACAAATAACAATTGGAAGTCCAGTAAAATAAGCCCCCAAAATCTTAGCCGATTTGTCTAAATTTGTCACTGAAACTGATAGTTTCACATAATGACAGTTTGTCTCTATACCTCAAATATACAGGGAAGCAGTATGGCAGCTCTCATCAATATGCTCAGCCGCACGGACAACATATCTTGCGCCAGGGAGGAAATGTCATCAGGATTATGGTAGGATTAATCCCATAAGGCTGTTGTTGATGTGGTGGAGATGCCGACTGCTTACATCGTTCCAAGGGCCCACCAGCAAGTATAAATGTATAGGAGAACTAGTCTATTATGAGTGAAAAGGACTTGCTAATTAGACTCAGGAGCACATTAACCTTCAAATCTAATTCCTTGTGGAACTGTAACAATTGCACATTTCTAATGAGCCCCAGTAAATCTACAGCAACATGAAATGATTTAAAAATCCCTGAAAAATGCTTCGATTTCCCCAAACAGAGAGTTATAATGTCACATGTGCAGCTTTCTGGGTCACGTCACACAACTAGAGGTGGAAATGTCATCGAAATTCTATTTACAGCCTTGAACTCTCGTTATCTCCCGTATATACAAGATATGTCATAGAGAGATAATCAGGGTGCGACCCACGTATACCTAAACTATCATTATCTCCCGGTAATACCATGTTGACGGTACGTAGAAGAGATTACTAGGGTTGCGGACCCACGTACTATAAAATATCATTATCTCCCGTATTATACCATGTCCTGTACGTAGAAGAGATATAAGGGTGAGACCACACATCCTATTAAAAAAAATCATCATTATCTCCCGTAATACTAGTACTGTACGAGACGAGATATCAGGGTGAGGACCCACTATACCTATAAACATCATTATCTCCCGTATATGACCAGTTACTGTTACGTAGAAGAGATAATCAGGGGGTGAGACCCACTATACTATAAAAACGATTCATATCTCCCGATTATACCATGATACTGTAATAGAAGAGATAATCAGGGTATGTGCGACCCACTATACCTATAAAACTACATATCTCCCGTAAATGTGACCCATGGACTGCTTACATAGAAGAAGGGATAAATCAGGGTGAGACCCACTTTATACTATAAATATGCATTATCTTCCCTGATTACCATTGTACTGTAAGAAGAAGAGCTAATCAGGGGTTGAGTGAGACCCACTCTATACCTATAAACTTCATTATCTCCGTATATACCAATATGTACTAGAAGAGATGACTCAGTGAGCCCCACTAGTACCTATAAACTATCATTATCTCCGTATTTATACCATATACTGTACATAGAAGAGTTAATCAGGGTGAGGAGACCCAACTATACCTATAACTACATTACTCCCGTATATACCCATATACTGTTACATAAGAAGAGATCTCAGGATGGAGACCACTTATACTATAAAAATATCATTATCTCGCCTCTATACTAATCCGTACTAGAAGAGATAATCAGGGTGAGGACACACTATAAACTATAAAACTATCATTATCTCCGTATTTACCATTTACTGTGACATAGAAGGGATAATCAGGGTGTGAGGACCACTATACATAAACTATCATTATCTCCCTTATATACATGTTATGTCCGTAGCAGAGATTAATCAGGGGGAGACCCCCACTATACCTATAAAACATCATGATCTCCCGTATATACCCATATACTGTACATAGAAGAGATAATTCAGAGTGAGACCCACCGATACCTATAAAACTATCATTAGCTCCCGATATACCATATACTGACATAGAAGAGATAATGCAGGGTGAGACCACTAGAACTATAAACTCTCCGATTCCGTAATTACCATGTTAAGGACATAGAAGGGAAATCAGGGTGAGACCCACTATACATAAACTATTCATTATCCTCCCGAGTAGTACCATGTACTGGACGTAGAAAGAGATAATCAGGGCCCCGTCCCCCCCCCCTCCCGCTGGGGTTGAGACCCACTATACATCTAAACTAATCATTATCTCCCGTATTTACCATGTACTGTGATAGAAGGATAATCAGGGTGAGACCCACAATATACCTTATTCAACTATCATTATCTCCCGTCGATACAATGTACTGTACGTAGAAGGGAAATCGGGTGAGACCCACTATACCTTAAACCTATTCATATCATCCCGTATAATACCATGTACGGTTACGAGAAGAGGATAATCGGGGTGAGACCCACTTATAACTATAAACGCTCATATCTTCCCGTAATCCCATTGTACGTAAGTAGAAGAGAAATTCAGGGTGGGAGACCACTAACCTATAAACATCATTATCTCCCGTATAACCATGTACTGTAAGTCGAAGAGATAATCAGGGTGAGACCCACTATACCTATAAACTATCATATCTGCCCGTATTACTAGTACTGTACGTAAGAAGGATAATCGGGGTGAGACCCACTAACCTATAAACGATGCATTATCTTCCGTCTATTACTATGTACTGGACGTAGAAGAGATAAATAAGGGTTGATGAGACCCACTCCTACCTATAAACTATCATATCTCCGTATTACCATTGTATGTTAGTTAGAAGAGATTAGGAAGAGATAATTAGGGGGGACCACTATACTATAAAACTATTCATATCTCCAGTATACCATGTGATGTGACGTGAAGGGATAAGCAGGGTGAGACCACTATACCTATAAACTAGCTTAATCAGCCGTAATAGCAAGGTACTGTACGTAGAAGAGATAATTCAGGGTGAACCCGACATACCTATAAACTATCCTTAGCTCCGCGTATATACCTATTACGGTACGCCTCAGAAGAGATAAATTGGCGGTGAGACCCACATTACCTATAAACTAGCATTATCTCCCGTAATATACCATGTAATGTACGTTAGAAGGGATAATCAGGGTGAGGGACCCACTATACCTATAAACATATTATCTCCCGATTTATCTTTTTACAATGTACGGTACGTCGAAGAGAAATAGGGGATGAGACCACATACCTATAAAACCTCATTACTCCCGTAATACCATGAAGTACGTTAGAAGAGATAATCGGGGGGGAGACCCACTATACCTATAACTACATTATTCCGTAGATACCAGTATTGTAGTAGAAGAGATAGCTTTATAGGATAGGGGTGAGTGAGATATAATGAGGGGCTGTGTGGATAGCTTTTGATAGATAGGGGAGAGTATTATGGAGGGCATGTGTTGGATAGGCTTTGATAGGATAGGGGAGATAATGGAGAGGCGGTGTTGGATAGCGCTTTATAGGATAGAGTGAGAATATGGAGCGGGCTTGTTTGGTTGGATAGTGCATAGCTAGGGTAAGATATATGGAGGGGGGTTGTGGTGTATAGATGCTACTATAGGATAGGTGGATATGGCGGGCGTGTTGGATAGTTGCTTTATAGGATAGGTGCGATATATGAGGGGCTGGTCCAGATAGTGCCTTATAGGATAGGGTGAGGATATAGTGGAGGGAGATGTGTTGGTGGATGTGGCCTTAAGGATAGGGGGAGATAAGGAGGGGCTGTTTGGATAGTGTTTGTATAGGGATAAGGGTGAGGAAGATATGGAGGGGCTGTGTTGGATAGTGCTTAGTGGGAAGTGGGATCTAGTACGGGCTGTGTTGGATAGTGCTTTTATAGGATAGGGTGAGATATATGGCGGGATGTGTGGGGATAGTGCTTATAGGATAGGGGGAGGAGGATATAGGAGGGGGGCTGTGTTGGATTAGTGTTTAGAGGATAGGGTGAGATACTCTGGAGAGGGCGGTGTTTGATAGTGCTTATAGGGATATAGGTGCAGAGATTGGGAGGATGGGTTGGCTGGGATTTATAGGATAGGGTGAGATAATGGAGGCTGTGTTGGATAGACTTTATAGGATAAGGTTGAGATATATGGAGGGGGACTGGTTGGATGGTGCTTTAGAGGATAGGATGAGTATGGAGGCTGTGTTGGGATAGTGCGTTATACAAATAGGTGAGATATATGGACGGGACGTGTGGATAGGGCTATAGGTAAGGTGAACTATATGGAAGGGGTGAGATCTGTTGTGTTGTTTGGATTCTTGCCTATAGGATAGGGTACGATATGAGAGGGTGTGTTGGATAGTGCTTTATAGGATCGGTGAGATATATGGAGGGCTGTATTGGAGAGTGTTTTCTAGGATTAGGGTTAAGATATGCGAGAGGCAGTGTGTTGGATAGGGATTATAGGGATAAGGGTTGGAGACTTATGGAAGGGCTGGGTGGATCGTCTTTATAGGATAGGGTGAGATATCTGGAGGGGGGCCTGGTGGATAGTGCTTTATAGGAAGGGTGAGATTATATGGAGGGGCTGTGTGTGTTGGATAGTGATTTAAGGATAGGGTGAGATATAGGGAGGGCGGTGGGATAGTGCTTTATAGGATAGGTTGATATATATGAGGGGTGTGGATAGTGCTTTCCAGGATCGGGTGAGCCTATGGAGTGGCCGGGTGTTGGATTAGGCTTATTGGATAGGGTGAGAATAGGGAGGGCTGTATTGGATAGTGTTTTATTAGGGCTAGAGGGAGCACTGGAGGGGCGTGTGTTTTGGATAGTGCTTATAGAGATAGGAGTGAGAGATTAGGAGGGCCTGTTGGTAGTGGCTTTATAGGATAGGGTGCCAGCTATATGGAGGGCCTGTGTTGGACCACGCTGCTCTGCATTGGATAGGGTGGAATATATGTGACACCCCAGCGCCTGTATTGGCTTGATAGTGTTTTATAGCGCATAGGGGGGATCTATAGGAACAGGGATGGGTTGGATAGTGAACATATCGGATAGGGTGCCCCCCCCCGCCGCCACGACAACTATGGAGGGGCATAGTGGCCGATAGTGCCGAACTATGGAGTAGGGTGAGATTATGGAGCGTGGCTGTGTTGTTGTGATAGGGGCTTTATAGAGTAGGTGGAGATATATGAGGGTTATTTGATGTGTATACAGGATAGGGTGAATGAGTATATGGAGGGGCTGTGTTGGGATAGTGCTTTTAGGATAGGTGAGTTATAGGAGGGGCTGTGTTGGATTAGTGAGTTATAGGATTAGGGTGAGAATCTTGAGGGGCTGTGTGTGTTGGATATGTTTAAGGATAGGTGGAATATATGGAGGGCGGGTGGATAGTGCTTTATGGATAGGGTGAGATATATGGAGGGCTGTGTTGATAGTGCTTATAGGATTGGGTTGGGTGAGATAGTTGGACGGGACGTGTTTGATAGGCTTTATAGGATAGGGTGAGATATATGGAGGGGCGTGTTTTGGATAGTGCTTTTATAGGATAGGGGTTGAGAATATGGAGGGGCTGGTTGATAGTGTTTATCGGAATAGGGGAGAGATATAGTGGAGTGCGGTGTGGAAAGTGCTTTATAGGATAGGACCAAGATATATGGAGGCGGTCTTGGATCGTGCTTTATAGGATAGGCGTGAGAATATGGAGGGGCAGTTGGATAGGCTTTTATAGGATAGGGTGGTGAGATATTGGAAGGGATGTGTTGGATCGTGCGTAGAGGATGGGTGAAGGATATATGGATGGGGCTGTGGTGGATAGTGCTTATCGGCTAGGGTGAGAATATATGGAGGACTGTGTTGGATAGTGATTTATAGGATATAGGGGAGATATATGGAGGGGCTGGTGTGACTCGGGTTATGGATAGGGTGAAGTGAGATATATGGAGTGCTGTGTTGGGAAGTGCTTTATAGGATAGGCAAGCTATATGGAGGGCTTGATGGGATAGTGCTTTATAGGATCGGGCTGAGATATAGGAGGGGCTGGTTGGATAGGCTTATAGGATAGAGGTGAGATCTATGGAGGGGCCTGTGTTGGTAGTTTCTAAGGAAGGTGAGATATATGGAGGGGCTGTTTTGAATAGTGCTTTAGGACTAGGTGAGCTATATGGAGGGCTGATGGATAGTGTTTTATAGGATAGGGTGCGAATAGAGGGGCTATGTTGGATAGTGCTTTATAGGATAGGGGAGAATTTGGAAAGGGCTGTGTGTTTGATAGTGGCTTTATAGGATAGGGTGAGATATATGGGAGGGGCGCTGGTCGTTGGATAGTGCTTATAGGATAGGGTGAGATATATGGAGGGGCTGTGTTGAATAGGCTTATAGGATTAAGGGGAGATCTAGGAGTGCTGATTGTTGGAAAGTGCTGTATAGGAATAGGACAAGATATCTGGAGGGCTGTATGGGGATAGTTGCTTATAGGATAGGGTGAGATACTATGGAGGGGGCTGTGTTGGTGGAAAGGGCTTATAGGAAGGTGTGAGATATATGGAGGGGCTGTGTTGGATAGTGCTTTATAGGATAGGGTGAGATATATGGAGGGACTGTGTTGGATAGTGCTTTATAGGATAGGGTGAGATATATGGAGGGCTGTGTTGGATAGTGCTTTATAGGATAGGGTGAGATATATGGAGGGACTGTGTTGGATAGTGTTTTATAGGATAGGGTGAGATATATGGAGGGCTATGTTGGATAGTGCTTTATAGGATTAGGTAAGCAGTTTGAACTGCATCCTTTGCGTGATGGGCAACCAATGGAGGGACTGACAAAGAGGAGAGGCATTAGATAAGCGAGAAGAGATTGAATTGAAGCGGTGCCAGGCGGTTGTTTGGTAAACCAAACAGGAGTGTGTTGCAGTAGTCTAGATGGGATATGATTAGGGCATGGACCAAGATTTTTGTAGCTTCATTCGAGAGGAAGGGTTGAATGCGGGAGATGTTTTTGAGTTGGAGTCGACAGGAGTTGGTAAGTGAGTTGACATGAGGTGTGAAGGAAAGATCGGACTCTAGTGTTATTCCCAGGCAGCGGACATGAGGAGATGGGGATATGGGGGTGTTGTTAATATTAATAGTAAGACTAGGGAGGGGAACAGATGGTGAGCGTGGGAAAAGGACAAGTTCAGTCTTGTCCATGTTTAGTTTGGGGAAGCGGGAGGATATGAAGGCAGAGATGGCACTAAGGCAGTCGGGGACCTGGGATGTCAGTGTAGGGAGATCCGGGGCAGAGATGTAAATTTGGGTATCGTCCACATACAGGTGATTCTGGAACCCAAATGAACTAATGAGTTGTCCAAGGCCATAGGTGTAGATGGAGAAAAGAAGAGGACCGAGTACCGAGCCTTGCGGGACCCCCACAGGGAAGGGGCGAGGAGTGGAGCTTATTCCAGAGTGGAAAACACTAAAGGTCCTACCAGAGAGATAGGAGGATAGCCAGGAAAGTGCAGTGTCCTGGATACCTAAGGAGGCCAGGATGTGAAGAAGTAGAGGGTGATGAACAGTATGAAAAGCAGAGGACAGATCAAGAAGAATAAGTAAAGAGTAGTGAGCTTGTGAAGGTTCTCATTCATCCAGGTCATGGTATATCTGTAATATTCATTCATCCAGGTCACGGTATATCTGTAATATTCATCCATCCAGGTCACGGTATATCTGTAATATTCATTCATCCATGTCATGGTATATCTGTAATATTCATCCATCCAGGTCATGGTATATCTGTAATATTCATTCATCCAGGTCATGGTATATCTGTAATATTCATCCATCCAGGTCATGGTATATCTGTAATATTCATCCATCCAGGTCACGGTATATCTGTAATATTCATCCATCCAGGTCACGGTATATCTGTAATATTCATCCATCCAGGTCACGGTTTATCTGTAATATTCATTCATCCAGGTCACGGTATATCTGTAATATTCATCCATCAGGTCATGGTATATCTGTAATATTCATCCATCCAGGTCATGGTATATCTGTAATATTCATTCATCCAGGTCACGGTATATCTGTAATATTTATTCATCCAGGTCACGGTATATATCTGTAATATTCATTCATCCAGGTCATGGTATATCTGTAATATTCATCCATCCAGGCCACGGTATATCTGTAATATTCATCCATCCAGATCACGGTATATCTGTAATATTCATCCATCCAGGCCACGGTATATCTGTAATATTCATCCATCCAGGTCACGGTATATCTTAATATTCATCCATCAGGTCATGGTATATCTGTAATATTCATTCATCCAGGTCACGGTATATCTGTAATATTCATTCTCCAGGCAACGGTATATCTGTAATATTAATTCATCCAGGTCATGTAAATCTGTAATATTCATCCATCCAGGTCACGGTATATCTGTAATATTTATTCATACAGGTCATGGTATCTTGTAATATATCCATCCAGGTCACGGTATATCTGTAATATTCATTCATCCAGGTCATGGTATATCTGTTGTATTCAATTAGATCAACTGGACTTGAAGTTTAGTTCTTGAAGACGTTTCGCTAGTCATCCGACTGGCTTTCTCATTCAGAAGCCAGAAGCATAATTGCCACAGATTCTTGTACAAGTCATTCTGAATTGAGAGATCCAGTCAGATGACTAGCGAAACGTCTTCAAGAACTACATTTCAAGTCCAGTTGATCTAATTGAATACAACAGATAAAGAGTAGTGACCTTTAGATTTAGCACTAAGTAGATGATTGGTCACTTTAGTGAGGGCAGTTTCCGTGGAGTGGTGAGGGCGGAAGCCTGACTGGAGGTGGTCAAACAGAGAGTTAGAAAGGTGACTGACCAGGTCACCATAGACATGTCTTTCCATTAGTTTGGAAGCGAAAGGGAGAAGGGAGACAGGCCGGTAGCTGGACGGGTCAAGGGAGGGTTTTTAGGAATAGGGGAGACCACGGCATGTTTAAATATAGAGGGAAAGATACCAGTGGAGAGGGACAAGTTAAAGAGAGGTTAGGGCTGGAATGAAGGAAGAGGAGAGCGGGGGAATAAGATGAGAGGGAATGGGGTCGAGGGGGCAGGTGGTGAAACGGTCCTGGATAGGAGAGATGAAAGTTTCTCCTAGGTTATTTTCAATAATCCTCAAAATAGCCTCAAACTTCAATAATCGTCAAAAATATGATCTGAAACAACTTTCAAGTTTCTGAGCGTGGTTTTGAGGATACAGTTTCGGACAGAACATTCTGATTTTTGAACCGAGGGGTTCCGTGTCTGTCCCATCTCTAATAATAGGTATGTAGACCATAGTAGCTAGTAGACCATAATAGGTATGTAGACCATAGTAGCTAGTAGACCATAATAGGTGTGTAGACCATAGTAGCTAGTAGACCATAATAGGTATGTAGACCATAGTAGCTAGTAGACCATAATAGGTATGTAGACCATAGTAGCTAGTAGATGGTAATAGGTATGTAGACCATAGTAGCTAGTAGTCCATAATAGGTATGTAGACCATAGTAGCTAGTAAACCATAATAGGTATGTAGACCATAGTAGCTAGTAGACCATAATAGGTATGTAGACCATAGTAGCTAGTAGACCATAATAGGTATGTAGACCATAGTAGCTAGTAGACCATTAGTATGTAGACCATAGTAGTAGTAGACGGTAATAGGTATGTAGACCATTGTAGCTAGTAGTCCATAATAGGTATGTAGACCATAGTAGCTAGTAGAACATAATAGGTATGTAGACCATAGTAGCTAGTAGACGGTAATAGGTATGTAGACCATAGTAGCTAGTAGACCATAATAGGTATGTAGACCATAGTAGCTAGTAGACCATAATAGGTATGTAGACCATAGTAGCTAGTAGACAATAGGTTGTAACCATAGTAGCTAGTAGACCATAATAGGTATGTAGACCATAGTAGCTAGTAGACCATAATAGGTATGTAGACCATAGTAGCTAGTAGACCATAATAGGTATGTAGACCATAGTAGCTAGTAGAACATAATAGGTATGTAGACCATAGTAGCTAGTAGACGGTAATAGGTATGTAGACCATAGTAGCTAGTAGACCATAATAGGTATGTAGACCATAGTAGCTAGTAGACCATAATAGGTATGTAGACCATAGTAGCTAGTAGACCATAATAGGTATGTAGACCATAGT
The DNA here is from genome assembly GCA_019447015.1 of Hymenochirus boettgeri. Classification (NCBI taxonomy): domain Eukaryota; kingdom Metazoa; phylum Chordata; class Amphibia; order Anura; family Pipidae; genus Hymenochirus; species Hymenochirus boettgeri. The sequence goes on along the minus strand of JAACNH010000887.1, from coordinate 41,030 downwards.
AGCTAGTAGACGGTAATAGGTATGTAGACCATAGTAGCTAGTAGAACATAATAGGTATGTAGACCATAGTAGCTAGTAGATGATAATAATAGGTATGTAGAGCATAGTAGCTAGTAGATCATAATAGGTATGTAGACCATAGTAGCTAGTAGATCATAATAGGTATGTAGACCATAGTAGCTAGTAGATCATAATAGGTATGTAGACCATAGTAGCTAGTAGATCATAATGGTATGTAGACCATAGTAGCTAGTAGACCATAATAGGTATGTAGACCATAGTAGCTAGTAGATCATAATAGGTATGTAGACCATAGTAGCTAGTAGACGGTAATAGGTATGTAGACCATAGTAGCTAGTAGACCATAATAGGTATGTAGACCATAGTAGCTAGTAGATCATAATAGGTATGTAGACCATAGTAGCTAGTAGACGGTAAAGGTATGTAGACCATAGGAGATAGTAGATCATAATAGGTATGTAGCCATAGTAGCTAGTAGACGGTAATAGGTATGTAGAACATAGTAGCTAGTAGACCATAATAGTATGTAGACCATAGTAGCTAGTAGATCATAATAGGTATGTAGACCATAGGGTAGCTAGTAGATCATAATAGGGATATAGACCATAGTAGCTAGTAGACGGTAATAGGTATGTAGACCATAGTAGCTAGTAGACCATAATAGGTATGTAGACCATAGTAGCTAGTAGACGGTAATAGGTATGTAGACCATAGTAGCTAGTAGACCATAATAGGTATGTAGACCATAGTAGCTAGTAGATGATAATAATAGGTATGTAGAGCATAGTAGCTAGTAGATCATAATAGGTATGTAGACCATAGTAGCTAGTAGATCATAATAGGTATGTAGACCATAGTAGGTAGTAGATGATAATAATAGGTATGTAGAGCATAGTAGCTAGTAGATCATAATAGGTATGTAGACCATAGTAGCTAGTAGATCATAATAGGTATGTAGACCATAGTAGGTAGTAGACTATAGCAGATCAGCAGATGAAGCGACAGATGAAGCAAAACAAGTGTCACATTTAACGTACAGATATGGTAATGGGGGAAATGGGAAATAAAAATGAACTAGAAGATCTGATACCAAATAGAAATTATATTACAGGCTAATCTTCCAATCACCCCTAGGGGGCAGGAATAATACATCTTGTAACCTTACAGTGATATGTAATACAAATGTCATTACAAATGAGCTTGGGAGCTATAGTAGCCTTGCATGGAAAGTGGCTAGCTCTTTGCTTGCCTTCTTCATGTCCAATTATAAAACATTTTATTCTTTCTTCTTCTGCGTGGCAAACTGAGACTGGTGGACAGGTTGGTAAACTGTGGCTGGTGAAATGGAAGCTTGATTGGTCACCACAGGTGCAGATTGATTAATCCTGCCTACTATACGCAGAGAGTCTAATCTTGACTGGATCAGGTTGTCCGGAGGGGAAGCAGAAGGGATATTAATTGTGTCCATAGACCTTTTCGAACCACCAGTAATATAACAGATCATCTATTGTTTGGTCTCCTGGGTATAATCAGATGTTCTTGTATCACAATCATTTCACATGAGAAGAAATGGGAATTTGTCTCAAGGAATTATTTCTACTTCATTTACTGTATTTAGAAATTGAATGATCTATTTAGTACGCTAGACTATCAGCATTTCATGCCTCAATACTTACTACTGGAGCACGTTTTCCCTCTGTTTAGTTCTTAATACCGTATGTTCTATGTTAAGTATCCTGGTGGTTGACTTTCCAGTGTTCATTATTATGACATTTTAAGTTAATCTCAGCTTTCGAGTTAAGTTTTAAGATGTCTCCACCCATCAGGAAACACGAACTGAGATGAAAACATTGACTTCCACAGTTTTAATGATTGGTTTCCATTATTTGATGTTACCGGCCTACTATGTAGACCTTGTTCAATGTCTGCCATTCTGTTTAAAGTGCTAGAATTGGGATAATTGGGTGTATATAGGGCTGCGGTGTTTCATCTCTCAGTATAGTGCCAAGTCTGATGAAGGGAACTATGTTTTCTGGAAAGCTTGCAGTAAAATAAGCCACATATAGACCTCTACCTTTCTATTACGCTATTTATTCAGTATAATGGACAAACAGCGAGATTTATTAAACAGCGCAGTGCTTCCGGTACAATACCCATTAAGTTACATTTTACACTGCCTCATTGCCTGAAACGGTATTGTACATGGACTATGTGTGTATGTATGTATGTATGTATGTATGTATGTATGTATGTATGTATATATGTATTCATGTATGTATGTATGTATGTATATGTGTATTCATGTATGTATGTATGTATGTATTCATGTATGTATGTGTGTGTATGTATGTATGCATGTATTTATGTAAGCATGTGTATATGTATTCATGTATGTATGCATGTATGTAAGCATGTATATATGTATGCATGCATGTATGTACAGTATGTATGTATGTATATATGTATTCATGTATGTAAGTATATATGAGGTGCAATTTCATTACTGAGGTTTTCCATAGAAACAACTTAAGCAGCTCTCAGTGGGTTGGGAACATTTTTTAAGGAGATTTATTCTTACTGAAGACCATTAGGACCCAGTGTAGACATCCAGACACAGCTGCAATGTTGGAGACCATGAATTCAACCTCTGCTTAACATGGAGGTGATGAATGGGTTACAGAGTTACTAGTCCTTTCTGCCCCCAGGGTAATCTCAGGCACTTTCATTCTCCACACTTGGATGAACCTTCACGGCACCTCATTTGTCAGAGGTTGTGTGTGGAAAGAATTGATGGTCTAGATTATAGCTGCACCACACCAGGTTTCATACAGCAGCCCAGCAAGGTTGGTATGGAAAGGAATATAGAGCCTTCAGCTATGTGAGCTCCATGATGGGATCCTGGTCCCACAAGGAACCCCTCGGTACCGAAAACCGGACATATCCTTCGGATTCCGGGACTTCAGAATGTATTTTCTAGGGTAACCCTAGAAAATGACATCAGACGTTCGATAACCCCCGAAAATACGTTCCCAACCCTCAAAAAGGTTTTGGATATTCGGATCTTTAGGTTTTTCCCGAGTTCCAGAACGAAACTTATGAATTTCAGCCATCTCTACTTACCCCATAGTCAGTACTTACCCCATAGTCAGTACTTACCCCATAGTCAGTACTTACCCCATAGTCAGTCATTTGAATAGCTGAGCATGAAGATATTAAACTACAGTATCTAGAATATCTTTCTTTCTATTGGGTCTGTGGTAATTTCATTGTGCGGATGTGTAGACATGACCTCTCAGCCATGGACCTTCATTTCTCTTCTTATAACCAACATTTCTCACCTCGTGTATTGGGGAAGAAAAAAAAGCTCAATTTCATTATAGTTTAATTAACGGGATATCTCTGGTGGTTATCACTTCTTTTTTCCTCCAATTTTGTTAAAATTACAAGATACGTTCTGTTAAAGTTACAAGATACATTTTGTTAAAGTTACAAGATACATTTTGTTAAAGTTACAAGATACGTTCTGTTAAAGTTACAATATACATTCTGTTAAAGTTAAAAGATACATTTTGTTAAAGTTGCAAAATACATTTTGTTAAAGTTACAAAATACATTTTGTATGTGCAAATGTATCCACATATTGTTTACATGTTTAATATAAAGAAACACCCCTTCTTGTGTAACCCTTCTAAAGTACACCTTCCATTAAACTAGTCTACAGAAAATGTCCTGGTTCTGCACTCAGCTCTTTTACTACAGCCCAGCAGATGGCATGACACTCACTAAAGGGCTGCCATGAAAAGATGCAAATTACCTAGAATAGAGGGGAAGAGGCTTTAACCAAGTCTTTTCCAATTGTGTGGACTTCTTATTATTATTTTGTTCTATACTTCTATTGGTGTCTGCTTGTATCAGCCCTTGCCATGTGTGCAATTTTCATCTTCCATCAAAAGCTATTTAAACACACACACATGTCCATGCCCTCTCGATAAATAAAATATATTCCAACACCGCAACGCTTTACATGAGGAGGTTGTGATGTGCTGTTTGTGTTATCAGATAGGCCCATCGAGCAGTTAGGTCTCTGTAATTATGAGCATTGCAATGGACTGTTCCCTCCCAAGTCACAGAGATGGTCCTCGGGAAAGTTATTTTATCTCTCCCATCATCACAAACCTCAGTCTAGCTGCCAGCTTGGAGATTAGACTTCGCTTATCTTTAATAAACACACGTTGGAGAGATTTAAAGTGTTTAGAAAGCACTTAGCAACCCCATTGATTGTCTGGGCTTCAAATTGACTCTGATATCTTTACCAATATTTTCTAATAGAAATTTCTATTATCATTTTGTGTTTTGTTTGGGATGGGAGGTTGGGAGCATGGCCTTGGGGGCAACAGAAGAAACTGGGTGACTTCATTGTAAGAAACATTGCTGTAAAATGAATCAGACGAACTTAGGAAAGTGGGACAGTTTCTTTCTGAAAGTCAAACTGGCCCACTGTGACTTTTAGATCAGAACGTTTCCGCTGTGGCTTATGGTTAAATTACCCAGAATTCAAAGATTCATATTTTCTGAGCCATATCACATTGGAAAATCTTGTCTACCAGATAAGACATCATCTTACATGGTTCCTTAATGATACAACTGGACAAATTGGTTTATATGATGTTTCTGGGTGGACTAGACGTCCCTGAACTGTTATACACAATACTGGAAGCTCTACACAGATAAGAAAGAAAGTCGCCGGCCTCCTACTGATTTCTAGAGGGGTGAACCTTTTATTGACCAAACGCGCCTCTGCGATGTCTAAATCAACCAGAACTGCAAAGAAATGAACTGTCACATTTTATTTGTCGTTACCATTGTCTACTGATAGAACATTCATTGAACGACCCAACCGGAGCTGAGGAAATCAATTTAGAGCACTGAAAATGTAATTAAAGTAAGAAATAAGTAAGAATTCTTACACGGCTGCTCAGATAGTTATTAGTGGCAGTAATTGTCTTTTTATGGTTTCACTATTTACACATCAATAGATTTTTTCCCCCATCCTTCGACACCGTAATTAACATATCCTCCAGCCGCACGATGCCTTCAAGAGAGCAGCGCTCGTCTCTTCTACCATCTGTTAACATTTTATTATTATCGCCTGGATCTTCTGGGGCTTATCGCCGTTCTGGAAGCTTTTATTGAATATCACCTTAGGGTCATTTCAATCCATAATCATCAAATGACTGTACATTCCAGGCAGAGATTCCCATTTCCTGTTCCCTCTGTTCCTTCTGAAATGAATTGTAGTGATGGGAATTCTCGTATCACGTGGAAGTTTATGTGGTTATAGGGGGGGATGTGGGGTAGTCGATGTCTCTATTCTGAGCACAATAATGGGGAAGATTCAGTTGTCTTTGGAAAGATTATTTTCCAATAGTATTTTTAAGAATAATATCAAACTTTGTTTCTTCCGATGAGAACTAAACCCACAATGTCCTGGGCCTGAACTATGAAAGGAATTGTCATTTATCCTTCCACGGAAAGTAAGAAATGAAATAATTCTATCAATAGGGGTTCAAAGCTTTCCAGGAAATCCCCAATTATACTTAATGGTACCCAGGGTGACGACTAGAGATGTTTGAAACATTAACATTTCCTTCCGTTTTCCAATTTTCAGAGTATGAAAAAAATGTAAAATTTGAAAATTCTATAAAAGGCCAATAAAAGTCAATGGAAAAAATAAAAAATTATGTAGTAACCCTCCAAAGTAGCCTTGAATATGTGGTAACCCTCCAAAGTAGCCTTGAATATGTGGTAACCCTCCAAAGAAGCCTTGAATATGTGGTAACCCTCCAAAGTAGCCTTGAATATGTGGTAACCCTCCAAAGTAGCCTTGAATATGTGGTAACCCTCCAAAGTTAGTAGCCTTGAATATGTGGTAACCCTCCAAAGTAGCCTTGAATATGTGGTAACCCTCCAAAGTAAGCCTTGAATGTGGTAACCCTCAAAGTAGCCTTGATATTGTGGTAACCCTCCAAAGTAGCCTTGAATATGTGGTAACCCTCCAAAGTAGCCTTGAATATGGTAACCCTCCAAGTAGCCTTGAATATGTGGTAACCCTCCAAAGAAGCCTTGAATATGTGGTAACCCTCCAAAGTAGCCTTGAATATGTGGTAACCCTCCAAAGAAGCCTTAAATATGTGGTAACCCTCCAAGAAGCCTGATAGTGGTAACCCTCCAAAGTAGCCTTGAATGTGGTAACCCTCCAAAGAAGCCTTGAATATGTGGTAACCCTCCAAAGAAGCCTTAAATATGTGGTAACCCTCCCAAAGTAGCCTGAATAGTGGTAACCCTCCAAAGTAGCCTTGAATATGTGGTAACCCTCCAAAGACATTGAATATGTGGTAACCTCCAAGAAGCTTGAATATGTGGTACCCTCCAAAGAAGCCTTAAATATGTGGTAACCCTCCAAAGTAGCCTTGAATATGTGGTAACCCTCCAAAAGCCTTGAATATGTGGTAACCCTCCAAAGTAGCCTTGAATATGTGGTAACCCTCCAAAGTAGCCTTGAATATGTGGTAACCCTCCAAAGTAGCCTTGAATATGTGGTAACCCTCCAAGTAGCCTTGAATATGTGGTAACCCTCCAAAGAAGCCTTAAATATGTGGTAACCCTCCAAAGTAGCCTTGAATATGTGGTAACCCTCCAAAGTAGCCTTGAATATGTGGTAACCCTCCAAAGAAGCCTTATAGTGGAACCCTCCAAGAGCCTTGAATATGTGGTAACCCTCCAAAGATAGCCTTGAATATGGATAGACCTCCAAAGTAGCCTGATATGTGGTAACCCTCCAAAGTAGCTTGAATATGTGGTAACCCTCCAAAGTAGCCTGAATAGTGGTAACCCTCCAAGAAGCATTGAATATGTGGTAACCTCCAAAGAAGCCTGAATATGTGGTAACCCTCCAAAGTAGCCTTGAATATGTGGTAACCCTCCAAAGTAGCCTTGAATATGTGGAACCCTCCAAGTAGCTTGAATATGTGGTAACCCTCCAAAGAAGCATTGAATATGGAACCCTCCAGCTAATTTGGTACCTCAAAGAAGCCTTAAATATGTGGTAACCCTCCAAAGAGCCTTGAATATGTGGTAACCCTCCAAGAAGCCTTAAATATGTGGTAACCCCAAGTAGCCTTGAATATGTGGTAACCCTCCAAAGTAGCCTTGAATATGTGGTAACCCTCAAAGTAGCCTTGAATAGTGGTAACCCTCCAAAGTAGCTTGAATATGTGGTAACCCTCCAAAGTAAGCCTTGAATATGTGGTAACCCCCAAAGTAGCCTTGAATATTGTGTAACCCTCCAAAGAAGCCTTGAATATGTGGTAACCCTCCAAAGAAGCCTTGAATATGTGGTAACCCTCCAAAGAAGCCTTGAATATGTGGTAACCCTCCAAGTAGCCTTGAATATGTGGTAACCCTCCAAAGTAGCCTTGAATATGTGTGAACCTCCAAGAAGCCTTGAATATGTGGTAACCCTCCAAGAAGCATTGAATATGTGGTAACCCTCCAAAGAAGCATTGAATATGTGGTAACCCTCCAAAGAAGCATGATTGAATATGTGGTAACCCTCAAAGTAGCCTTGAATATGTGGTAACCCTCCAAAGTAGCCTTGAATATGTGGTAACCCTCCAAAGTAGCCTTGAATATGTGGTAACCCTCCAAAGAAGCTTGAATATGTGGTAACCCTCCAAAGAAGCATTGAAATATGTGGTAACCCTCCAAAGAAGCCTTGAATATGTGGTAACCCTCCAAAGAAGCCTTGAATATGTGGAACCCTCCAAAGTGCCTTGAATATGTGGTAACCCTCCAAAGTAGCCTTGAATATTGTGGTAACCTCCAAAGAGCCTTGAATATGTGGTAACCCTAAGAAGCACTTGAATATGTGGTAACCTCCAAAGAAGCTTGAATATGTGGTAACCCTCCAAAGAGCGATTGTGGAACCCTCCAAAGTAGCCTTGAATATGTGGTAACCCTCCAAAGAAGCCTTGAATATGTGGTAACCTCTCCAAAGTAGCCTTGAATATGTGGTAACCCTCCAAGAAGCCTTGAATATGTGGTAACCCTCCAAAGAAGCCTTGAATATGTGGTAACCCTCCAAAGAAGCCTTGAATATGTGGTAACCCTCCAAAGTAGCCTTGAATATGTGGTAACCCTCCAAAGAAGCCTTGAATGTGGTAACCCTCCAAAGTAGCCTTGAATATGTGGTAACCCTCCAAAGTAGCCTTGAATATGTGGTAACCCTCCAAAGTAGCCTTGAATATGTGGTAACCCTCCAAAGTAGCCTTAATATGTGGTAACCTCCAAAGTAGCCTTGAATATGTGGTAACCCTCCGAGTAGCCTGATATGGTAACCCTCCAAAGAAGCCTTGAATATGTGGTAACCCTCCAAAGAAGCCTTGAATATGTGGTAACCCTCCAAAGTAGCCTTGAATATGTGGTAACCCTCCAAAAGCCTTAAATATGTGGTAACCCTCCAAAGTAGCCTTGAATATGTGGTAACCCTCCAAAGTAGCCTTGAATATGTGGTAACCCAAGTAGCTGAAATGTGAACCCTCCAAAGTAGCATTGAATATGTGGTAACCCTCCAAAGAAGCATGTGAATTGTGGTAACCTCCAAAGAAGCCTTAATATGTGGTAACCCTCCAAAGTAGCCTTGAAATGTGGTAACCCTCCAAAGAAGCCTTAAATATGTGGTAACCCTCCAAAGTAGCCTTGAATATGTGGTAACCCTCCAAGTAGCCTTGAATATGTGGTAACCCTCCAAAGTAGCCTTGAATATGTGGTAACCCTCCAAAGTAGCATTGAATATGTGGTAACCCTCCAAAGAAGCATTGAATATGTGGTAACCCTCCAAAGAAGCCTTGAATATGTGGTAACCCTCCAAAGAAGCCTTGAATATGTGGTAACCCTCCAAAGAAGCCTTGAATATGTGGTAACCCCCCAAAGTAGCCTTGAATAGTGGTAACCCTCCAAAGTAGCCTTGAATATGTGGTAACCCTCCAAAGTAGCCTTGAATATGTGGTAACCCTCCAAAGTAGCCTTGAATATGTGGTAACCCTCCAAAGTAGCCTTGAATATGTGGTAACCCTCAAAGAAGCCTTGAATATGTGGTAACCTCCAAGAGAAGCCTTGAATATGTGGTAACCTCCAAGTAGCTAATATGTGGTAACCCCCCAAAGAAGCCTTGAATATGTGGTAACCCTCCAAAGTAGCATTGAATATGTGGTAACCCTCCAAAGAAGCCTTGAATATGTGGTAACCCTCCAAAGAAGCATTGAATATGTGGTAACCCTCCAAAGAAGCCTTGAATATGTGGTAACCCTCCAAAGAAGCCTTGAATATGTGGTAACCCTCCAAAGAAGCACTGAATATGTGGTAACCCTCCAAAGAAGCCTTGAATATGTGGTAACCCTCCAAAGTAGCCTTGAAATGTGGTAACCCTCCAAAGAAGCCTTGAATATGTGGTAACCCTCCAAAGTAGCATTGAATATGTGGTAACCCTCCAAAGAAGCCTTGAATATGTGGTAACCCTCCAAAGAAGCACTGAATATGTGGTAACCCTCCAAAGAAGCTTGAATTGTGGTAACCCTCCAAGAAGCCTGATAGTGGTAACCCTCCAAAGAAGCCTTGAATATGTGGTAACCCTCCAAAGTAGCCTTGAATATGTGGAACCCTCCAAAGTAGCATTGAATATGTGGTAACCCTCCAAAGAAGCCTTGAATATGTGGTAACCCTCCAAAGAAGCACTGAATATGTGGTAACCCTCCAAAGAGCATTGAATATGTGGTAACCCTCCAAAGAAGCCTTGAATATGTGGTAACCCTCCAAAGAAGCACTAAAGTGGTAACCTCCAAAGTAGCATTGAATATGTGGTAACCCTCCAAAGAAGCCTTGAATATGTGGTAACCCTCCAAAGTAGCTTGAATATGTGTTGGTAACCCTCCAAAGAAGCCTTGAATATGTGGTAACCTCCAAGATTGAATATGTGGAACCTCCAGAAGCATGATAGTGGTAACCCTCCAAAGAAGCATTGAATATGTGGTAACCCTCCAAAGAACTTGAATATGTGGTAACCTCCAAAGTAGTTGAATATTGGTAACCCTCCAAAGAAGCCTTGAATATGTGGTAACCCTCCAAAAGTAGCCTTGAATATGTGGTAAACCCTCCAAAGTAGCCTTGAATATTGTAACCTCCAAAGTACCTGATATGTGGTAACCCTCCAAAGAAGCTTGAATATGTGGTAACCCTCCAAAGAGCATTGAATATGTGGTAACCCTCCAAAGAAGCTTGAATATGTGGTAACCCTCCAAAGTAACCCAGAAGCATTGAATATGTGGTAACCCTCCAAAGAAGCATTGAATATGTGGTAACCCTCCAAAAGAGTGAATATGTGGTAACCCCTCAAAGAGCACTGAATATGTGGTAACCCTCCAAGAAGCATTGAATATGTGGTAACCCTCAAAGAAGCCTGAATATGTGGTAACCCTCCAAAGAAGCCTTGAATATGTTGGTAACCCTCCAAAGAAGCCTTGAATATGTGGTAACCCTCCAAGTAGCATTGAATATGTGGAACCCCCAAAGAAGCCTTGATATGTGGTAACCTCCAAAGAAGCACTTGAATATGTGGTAACCCTCCAAAGAATGCCTTGAATATGTGGTAACCCTCCAAAGTAGCCATTGATATGTGGTAACCTCCAAAGAGCATTGAATATGTGGTAACCCTCCAAAGAAGCCTTGAATATGTGGTAACCCTCCAAAGTAGCATTGAATATGTGGTAACCCTCCAAAGAAGCACTGAATATGTGGTAACCCTCCAAAGTAGTCTTGAATATGTGGTAACCCTCCAAAGAAGCCTTGAATATGTGGTAACCCTCCAAAGTAGCATTGAATATGTGGTAACCCTCCAAAGAAGCCTTGAATAGTGGTAACCCTCCAAAGAAGCCTGAATATGTGGTACCCTCCAAAGTAGCATTGAATGTGGTAACCCTCCAAAGAAAGCCTTGAATATGTGGTAACCCTCCAAAGAAGCCTTGAATATGTGGTAACCCTCCAAAGTAGCCTTGAATATGTGGTAACCCTCCAAAGAAGCCTTGAATATGTGGTAACCCTCCAAAGAAGCCTTGAATATGTGGTACCCTCCAAGTAGCATTGAATATGTGTAACCCTCCAAAGTAAGCCTTGAATATGTGGTAACCCACTCCAAAGAAGCCTTGAATATGTGGTAACCCTCCAAGAGCGGAATATGTGGTAACCCTCCAAAAGTAGCCTTGAATATGTGGTAACCCTCCAAGAGCCTTGAATATGTGGACTCCCAAAGTACATGAATATGTGGTAACCCCCAAAGAAGCCTTGAATATGTGGTAACCCTCCAAAAGAGCCTTGAATATGTGGTAACCCTCCAAAGAAGCATTGAATATTGTGGTAACCCTCCAAGAAGCCTGAATATGGTATACCCCAAAGAAGCACTGAATATGTGGTAACCCTCCAAAGAAGCATTGATATGTGGTAACCCCCAAGAACATAATATGGTCCCAAAGCATTACCTCAAAGAAGCCTTGAATATGTGGTAACCCTCCAAAGAAGCCTTGAATATGTGGTAACCCTCCAAAGAAGCATTGAATATGTGGTAACCCTCCAAAGAAGCCTTGAATATGTGGTAACCCTCCAAAGAAGCCTTGAATATGTGGTAACCCTCCAAAGAAGCATTGAATATGTGGTAACCCTCCAAAGAAGCCTTGAATATGTGGTAACCCTCCAAAGAAGCCTTGAATATGTGGTAACCCTCCAAAGAAGCATTGAATATGTGGTAACCCTCCAAAGAAGCATTGAATATGTGGTAACCCTCCAAAGAAGCATTGAATATGTGGTAACCCTCCAAAGAAGCATTGAATATGTGGTAACCCTCCAAAGAAGCCTTGAATATGTGGTAACCCTCCAAAGTAGCCTTGAATATGTGGTAACCCTCCAAAGAAGCCTTGAATAGTGGTAACCCTCCAAAGAAGCCTTGAATATGTGTAACCCTCAAAGAAGCATTGAATATGTGGTAACCCCCCAAAGAAGCCTTGAATATGTGGGTAACCCTCCAAAAGTAGCCTGAATATGTGGTAACCCTCCAAAGAAGCATTGAAATGTGGTAACCCTCCAAAGAAGCCTTGAATATGTGGTAACCCCCCAAGAAGCCTTGAATATGTTGGTAAACCCTCCAAAGAAGCCTTGAATATGTGGTAACCCTCCAAAGAAGCCTGAATATGTGGTAACCCTCCAAAGAGCCTGAGTGGTAACCCTCCAAAGAGCTTGAATATGTGGTAACCCTCCAAAGAAGCCTTGAATATGTGGTAACCCTCCAAAGAAGCCTTGAATATGTGGTAACCCTCCAAAGAAGCCTTGAATATGTGGTAACCCTCCAAAGAAGCCTTGAATATGTGGTAACCCTCCAACCCTCCAAAGAAGCCATGAATATGTGGTAACCCTCCAAAGAAGCATTGAATATGTGGTAACCCTCCAAAGAAGCCTTGAATATGTGGTAACCCTCCCAAAGTAGCCCTTGAATATGTGGTAACCCTCCAAAGTAGCCTTGAATATGTGGTAACCCTCCAAGAGCCTTGAAATGTGGTAACCCTCTCTAAAGTAGACTTGAATATGTGGTAACCCTCAAAGTAGCAATCGAATATGTGGTAACCCCCAAAGAGCCTTGAATATTGTGGTAACCCTCCAAAGAAGCCTTGAATATGGTGGTAACCCTCCAAAGAAGCCTTGAATATGTGGAACCCTCCAAGAGCTGAAATGTGGTACCCTCCAAGAAGCCTTGAATAGTGGTAACCCTCCAAAGTAGCTTGAATATGTGGTAACCCTCCAAAGTAGCAATGAATATGTGGTAACCCTCAAAGAAGCCTTGATTGTGGTAACCCCAAAGAAGCCTTGAATATGTGGTAACCCCCCAAGAAGCCTTGAATATGTGGTAACCCTCCAAAGAAGCCTTGAATATGTGGTAACCCTCCAAAGAAGCCTTGAATATGTGGTAACCCCCCAAAGAAGCCTTGAATATGTGGTAACCCTCCAAAGTAGCCTTGAATATTGTGGTAACCCTCCAAAGAAGCCTGAATATGTGGTAACCCTCCAAAGAGCTTGATATGTGGTAACCCTCCAAAGAAGCACTGAATATGTGGTAACCCTCCAAAGAAGCCTTGAATATGTGGTAACCCTCCAAAGAAGCCTTGAATGTGTGGTAACCCTCCAAAGTAGCCTTGAATATGTGTGGTAACCCTCCAAGTAGCCTGAATATGTGGAACCCTCAAAGAAGCCTTGAATATTGTGGTAACCCTCCAAAGCTTGAATATGTGGTAACCCTCCAAAGAAGCCTTGAATATGTGGTAACCCTCCAAAGAAGCCTTGAATATGTGGTAACCCTCCGAGCCTTAATATGTGGTAACCCTCCAAAGTAGCCTTGAATATGTGGTAACCCTCCAAAGTAGCCTTGAATATGTGGTAACCCTCCAAAGAAGCCTTGAATATGTGGTAACCCTCCAAAGTAGCCTTGAATATGTGGTAACCCTCCAAAGAAGGCCTTGAATATGTGGTAACCCCCAAAGTAGCCTTGAATATGTGGTAACCCTCCAAAGAAGCCTTGAATATGTGGTAACCCTCCAAAGAAGCATTGAATATGTGGTAACCCTCCAAAGAAGCCTTGAATATGTGGTAACCCTCCAAAGAAGCCTTGAATATGTGGTAACCCTCCAAAGAAGCCTTGAATATGTGGTAACCCTCCAAAGAAGCCTGAATATGTGTGTAACCCTCCAAAGTAGCTGAATATGTGGTAACCCTCAAAGAAGCCTTGAATATGTGGAACCCTCCAAAGTAGCCTTGAAATGTGGGTAACCCTCCAAAGTAGCCTTGAATATGTGGTAACCCTCCAAAGTGCCTTGAATATGTGGTAACCTCCAAAGTAGCTTGAATATTTGGTAACCCTCAAAGAAGCATTGAATATGTGGTAACCCCCCAAGAAGCCTTGAATATGTGGTAACCCTCCAAAGAAGCATTGAATATGTGGTGGAACCCTCCAAAGAAGCCTGAATAGTGGTAACCCTCCAAAGAAGCATTGAATATGTGGTAACCCTCCAAAGAAGCCTTGAATATGTGGAACCTCCAAAGAACATTGATATGTGGTACCCTCCAAAGAAATGAATATGTGGTAACCCTCCAAAGAAGCCTTGAATATGTGGTAACCCTCCAAAGTAACATTGAATATGTGGTAACCCCCAAAGAAGCATTGAATATGTTCTAACCCCCCAAAGAAGCCTTGAATATGTGGTAACCCTCCAAAGAAGCAATGAATATGTGGTAACCCTCCAAAGAAGCCTTGAATATGTGGTAACCCTCCAAAGAAGCATTGAATATGTGGTAACCCTCCAAAGAAGCCTTGAATATGTGGTAACCCTCCAAAGTAGCATTGAATATTGTGGTAACCCCCAAAGAGCCTTGAATATGTGGTACCCTCCAAAGAAGCAATGAATATGTGGTAACCCTCCAAAGAAGCCTTGAATATGGGTAACCCTCCAAAGAAGATGAATATTGGTAACCCTCCCCAAAGAAGCCTTGAATATGTGGTAACCCTCCACAAGAAGCCTTGATATGTGTTAACTCCAAGAAGCCCTGAATGTGGACCCTCCAAAGAAGCATTGAATATGTGGTAACCCTCCAAAGTAGCCTTGAATATGTGGTAAACTCCAAAGTAGCCTGAATATGTGGTAACCCTCCAAAGTAGCCTTGAATATGTGGTAACCCTCCAAGTAGCCTTGAATATGTGGTAACCCTCCAAAATAGCCTTGAATATGTGGTAACCCTCCCAAAGGCCTTGAATATGTGGTACCTCCAAAGTAGAGCATTGAAATGGTGTAACCCTCCAAAGAAGCCTGAATATGTGGTAACCTCCAAAGAGCCTTGAATATGTGGTTAACCCTCCAAAGTAGCCTTGAATATGTGGTAACCCTCCAAAGTAGCATTGAATATGTGGTAACCCTCCAAAGTAGCCTTGAATATGTGGTAACCCTCCAAAGAAGCCTTGAATATGTTCTAACCCTCCAAAGTAGCCTTGAATATGTGGTAACCCCCAAAGTAGCTTGAATATGTGGTAACCCTCCAAAGTAGCCTTGAATATGTGGTAACCCTCCAAGAAGCCTTGAATATGTTTAACCCTCCAAAAAGCCTTGAATAGTGGTTAACCCTCCAAGAGCCTTGAATATGTGGTAACCCTCCAAGTAGCCTGAATATGTGGTAACCCTCCAAAGTAGCCTGAATATGTGGTAACCTCCAAGAGACTTGAATATGTGGTAACCTCCAAAGTAGCCTTGAATATGTGGTAACCCTCCAAAGTAGCATTGAATATGTGGTAACCCTCCAAAGAAGCCTTGAATATGTGGTAACCCTCCAAAGAAGCCTTGAATATGTGGTAACCCTCCAAAGAAGCCTTGAATATGTGGTAACCCTCCAAAGAAGCCTTGAATGTGTGGTAACCCTCCAAAGAAAGCCTTGAATATGTGGTAACCCTCCAAGAAGCCTTGAATATGTGGTAACCCTCCAAAGTAGCCTTGAATATGTGGTAACCCTCCAAAGAAGCCTTGAATATGTGGTAACCTCCAAAGTAGCCTTGAATATGTGGTAACCCTCCAAAGAAGCCTTGAATGATGGTAACCCTCCAAAGTAGCCTTGAATATGTGGTAAACCTCCAAAGTAGCACTTGAATATGTGGTAACCCTCCAAAGAAGCTTGATATGTGGTAAACCCACAAGAAGCCTTGAATATGTGGTAAACCCTCCAAAGAAGCATTGAATATGTGGTAACCCTCCAAAGAAGCCTGAATATGTGGTACCCTCCAAAGAAGCCTTGAATATGTGTAACCCTCCAAAGTAGCCTTGAATATGTGGTAACCCTCCAAAGAAGCCTTGAATGTGGTAACCCTCCAAAGTAGCCTTGAATAGGATGGTACCCTCCAAAGAGCTGAATATGGGTAACCCTCAAGTAGTCTTGAATATGTGTAACCTCCAAAGAAGCCTGAATATTGGTAACCTCCAAAGTAGCCTTGAATATGTGGTAACCCTCCAAAGAAGCCTTGAATATGTGGTAACCCTCCAAAGTAGCCTTGAATATGTGGTAACCCTCCAAAGTAGCCTTGAATATGTGGTAACCCTCCAAAGTGCCTTGAATATGTGGTAACCCTCCAAAGTAGCCTTGAAATATGTGGTAACCCCCAAAGTAGCCTTGAATATGTGGTAACCCTCCAAAGAGCATTGAATATGTGTAACCCTCCAAAGAAGCCTTGAATATGTGAACCCTCCAAAAGCTGAATATGGTAACCCTCCAAAGAAGCATGAATATGTGGAACCCTCCAAAGAAGCCTTGAATATGTTGGTAACCCTCCAAAGAAGCCTTGAATATGTGGTAACCTCCCAAAGTAGCTTGAATATGTGGTAACCCCCAAAGAGCCTTGAATTGCTGGAACCCTCCAAGTAGGCTTGAATATGTGGTAACCTCCAAAGAAGCTTGATATGTGGTAACCCTCCAAAGAAGCCTTGAATATAGTGTGGTAACCCTCCAAAGAAGCCTTGAATCTGTTGGTAACCCCCCAAAGAAGCCTTGAATATGTGGTAACCCTCAAAGAAGCTTGAATATGTGGTAACCCTCCAAAGAAGCCTTGAATATGTGGTAACCCTCCAAAGTAGCCTTGAATATGTGGTAACCCTCCAAAGAAGCATTGAATATGTGGTAACCCTCCAAAGAAGCATTGAATATGTGGTAACCCTCCAAAGAAGCATTGAATATGTGGTAACCCTCCAAGAGCCTTGATATGTGGAACCTCCCAATAGCCTTGAATATGTGTAACACCTCTAAAGTAGCCTTGAATATGTGGTACCCTCCAAAGTAGCATTGAAATGTGGTAACCCTCCAAGAAGCCTTGAATATGTGGGAACCCTCCAAAAGCTTGAATATGTGGTAACCCTCCAAAGATAGCCTTGAATATGTGGTAACCCTCCAAAGTAGCCTTGAATATGTGGTAACCCTCCAAAGTAAGCCTTGAATATGTGTAACCTCCAAAGAAGCCATTGAATATGTGGTAACCCTCCAAATAGCCTTGAATATTGGTAACCTCCAAAAGAAGCCTTGAATATGTGGTAAACCCTCCAAAGAAGCATTGAATTGTGGTAACCCTCCAAAGAGCCTTGAATATGTGGTAACCCTCCAAGAAGTAGCCTGAATATGTGGTTAACCCCAAAGTAGCCTTGAATATGTGGTAACCCTCCAAAGTAGCCTTGAATATGTGGTAACCCTCCAAAAGAAGCCTGAATATGTGGTACCCTCCAAAGAAGCATTGAATATGTGGTAACCCTCCAAAGAAGCATTGAATTGTGGGTAACCCTCCAAAGAAGCACTTGATATGTGGTAACCAGCCCAAAGAAGCCTTGAATATGTGGTAACCCCACAGTAGCCTGATATGTGGTAACCCTCCAAAGAGCATTGAATATGTGTAACCCTCCAAAGAGCCTTGAATATGTGGTAACCATCCAAAGAAGTTGAATTGTGGGTAACCCTCAATAAGAAGCATGGAATATGTGGTAACCCTCCAAAGTAGCCTTGAATATGTGGTAACCCTCCAAAGTAGCCTAGACTAGGAATATGTGGAACCCTAAACCAGAAACAGTGAATGGAACCCTAAAGAGCTGAAATAGTGGTAAACCCTCCAAAAAACTGGAATATGGGAACCTCCAAGGACCTGAATATGTGGTAACCCTCCCAAAGAGCATTCTTAATTTGTGGTAACCATACTGGAAGAAGCCTTGAATATGTGGTAACCCTCCAAAGAAGCATTGAATATGGGTAACCTCCAAAGAAGCTTGAATAATGTGTGGTAACCCTCCAAAGAAGGCCGTTGAATATGTGGTAAACCTCCAAAGAAGCCTGCTTGAATGTGGGTAACCCCCAAAGAAAGCGAAATAATGTGTGGTAACCCTCCAAAAACCTTGAAATGTTGTGGTAACCCCAAAAGAAGCCTTGAAATGGTGGTGGTAAACCTCCAAAAAAGCCTGGAAGTGTGGTACTCCCACACAAAAAGCCTTTGATAGTGTTGTGGTCGGTTAGAGCCTTCCAAGAAAGCCTTGAATGTGTGGTAACCCTCCAAAGAAGCCTGAATATGTGGGAACCCTCCAAAAAAAGCCGTTTGAAGTGTGGTACCCTCCAAAGAAGCCTGAATTGTGGTAACCCTTCCAAGAAAAGCTATTTGTATGGTGGAACCCTCCAAAAAAAAAGCTTGTTGAATGTGTGGTAACCCTCCAAAGAAGCCTTGAATGTGTGGTAACCCTCCAAAAAGCACCTTGAATATGTGGTAACCCTCCAAAAAAGCCTTGAATGTGTGGTAACCCTCCAAAGAAGCCTTGAATATGTGGTAACCCCCCAAAGTAGCTTTGTGTTTTTGGTAACCCTCCAAAGTAGCGCTGAATGTATACTTTCGAGGTTACATATACAAGGCTGCTTTTGAGGGTTACTTTAAAAACGAAAATTCCCATTAGTTCCGAATGGATCCTAACCGAACCTGGATTCCATCTCTACTAAGTAAGTCCCCACCCCTGGGTACTTTACTAATCAGCTGTTATACTTACATTAAGGTTTTCCTCTCCACTCCTTCCCATCTGATACTGTCAGTGACAGGCCACCATTTTCCCAATTGAAAGACACACTTTCTCCCTCAAATGGGGGGTGGGTATAATTGTCTTTATACTAGAGAGCATAAAATCAGATGATTAGAATGGTCATTAGAGATGGGATACGGGTCTGACTCTGGCCTGACACGTAGCTTCTTGATTCCGAAAACCGAACGTTCCGTCCGAAACCAGGAGGAACGTTCAGATTTCAGGACTGGAACATATTTTCGAGGGTTACTGAATCTACAAGGTTTTTTTCCGTAACCCTCAAAAATAACCTTATACATTCAGTAACCCTCAAAAATACGTTCTGAACCCTGGAACGTAAGTTCCGTTTTTGGATTTTTGGATCTTAGGGTTTTTCCCGAGATCTATAAATCTGAAAACGGAACAAAACTTTCGCGTTCCGGCCATCTAATGGTGATATGATAGAAATTTCTCCGTAAATGCCCCATTACCAGTGTCTTCTAAATACCACACATGTTCACATACTATTTGTATAGTAGGCAACATATAAAAACCCTTCATTGATGGATGTGTTATATAGGAGTTTACCAGATTTAACAGTGAGAAACCTTTTAAAGGGTATGTCCACCCTGAAAACCATTTTTAAAAAAATATGATTCCCCGTCCCCCCAGCCCCAACCGCTCTATTTTTACTTTTAGAAAGTTCCCCAAACTTTACTTAGCTCCCTCTTTCCTCCACCGCACTGCCGGCCCTCTGCTTGCGAAAAAATTCAAGCAGAGGGGTGGGACCGGCAGTCGCATCTGTGATTGGCTGAGCGGCAGCCAATCACGGACACGGCTGCCGGGAGTTCATTGCGGCAGGGGAAAGAGGGAAGGTAAGTAAAGTTTGGGGCACTTTCTAAGAATAAAAATGGAGCGGTTGGGGCTGGGGGGACAGGGGGGAAATCATATAGCTAAAGGGTTTTACGCTAGGGGGAGGGAATCCTGAGAGGGAAGGAGAGGGAGGGAGGGAGAGGGAGGGGGAGAAGGGCTGCAGTGCGCATGCCAAACTTCTCCCGGAGGCCAGGTAGGAGGCAGAGTCCTATATGGACTCTGCTATCCTCCTGGTGGGCAGTTTTTGGGACTTTGGGGGAGGACTACAGGAGAACCATATGGAGCTGGGATGTGAGGTAAGGATTAGACTACACTACATGATGGGGCCAGTAGTTGGGGGGATTATAGTTTTGGGGGTGGACATGCCCTTTAATTAGAAATGAATTAAACTTTTCAGTATTGCACTTCTGGAATATTTCAATGGCGATTTTTCGACTGTGATTGATTTTGAAGAATTTTTGACCAAGATTTTTTTAAATGTTCTGGCTTTCGGAATTCAAAAATTCTGATGGATCCAAGGATTTTGGAAACAGGTGGTTTGTTCTGTGGTTTGTTTGGAAACCGAGACACATCCCTAGTATTAAAGGGTAACCTGGGGTCAATAGACAAAATTTGAATCCCAGGACTTCATAGCTTATTAATGTGCAACATGTCTAGTCCATGAATCAACATTCTCTAACTTGTCCAACACAATCCACATGCAACAGGTAATATTCAGGTGATTCCTCTTTTAATAGGCACCTGAATCATGTATGTAGAAAACTTTTTAAACTATTCTTCCTACATAAAAAACCCAACTCCTCGTGGATTCTTTTCCATGATCAGTAAAACAGAACAAAAATGTAAAGGGAAACAATTAGAGGTGGGGGGGGGGGGCTGAATGAATCAGTGTTTAGGTAGTAACAATATTTCAAATTTAAAAATTTAGGATGCTAAGCAGCTTGGTACTGCCTTGACCTTCTAATGCTGCCTAGATTTGTCCTTTAATTTTTGTGTTAATAAGCATGCCCTACAATAAAATGGATATAAGGGAGTTGATATTAAATCTAGACGCAGAGAAGCAGGAAGGATGTGTGCCATTAATACTGTAAATCCAGTGTAGGTGTCAGTATATAATAAAGCTAAATTCCAGCTAAATTCCCCCGTCCATTGGGTGAAAATGCTGAAAACGCACTGTGATGGGTTTTTTTAAATATATTTTTTTCAAGGAGATTTCATTTGTTCAGCACAGCGTGGTGTCATATGAATAGATTCGTATCTTAGCAACGTGCTCCTACTACCATCTATCCAACTCTCCAATCCTCGCCAAATACACAGGAACGTAGAAACCACGATGAGACTTTCATCCTTTATAGGGTTAACACTGTATAAAGTGTCCATATATATTAATGTAAACATTAAACCTATCAATGGGTACAACAGGAAGATAGAGATATACAGAGGAAATAGGCACCGGGTAATTATAAACTGTACGTACATAGATCTGGTTTAACCATACAGTGTATTTATAAGGGAGAACAACTAACTGGAAACATGGACATAGATTGGATATTATTATAAGTGATGGTGGTACCAGTTGGAATGCAGTAGTGTCTATAGAGTAGAAAACATGGACATTAGATGGATATTTTATATAAGTGATGGTGGTACCAGTTAGATGCAGTAGTGTCTATAGAGTAGAAAACATGGACATAGATGGATATATTATATAAGTGATGGTGGTACCAGTTAGAATGCAGTAGTGTCTATAGAGTAGAAAAACATGGACATAGATGGGATATTATTATATATAAGTGATGGTGGTGTACCAGTTGGAATGCAGTAGTGTCTATAGAGTAGAAAACATGGACATAGATGGGATATTATTATATAAGTGATGGTGGTACCAGTTGGAATGCAGTAGTGTCTATAGAGTAGAAAACATGGACATAGATAGGATTATTATATAAGTGATGGTGGTACCAGTTGGAATGCAGTAGTGTCTATAGAGTAGAAAACATGGACATAGATGGGATATTATTATATAAGTGATGGTGGTACCAGTTGGAATGCAGTAGTGTCTATAGAGTAGAAAACATGGACATAGATGGATATTATTATATAAGTGATGGTGGTACCAGTTGGAATGCAGTAGTGTCTATAGAGTAGAAAACATGGACATAGATTGGATATTATTATATAAGTGATGGTGGTACCAGTTGGAATGCAGTAGTGTCTATAGAGTAGAAAACATGGAAATAGATGGGATATTATTATATAAGTGATGGTGGTACCAGTTGGAATGCAGTAGTGTCTATAGAGTAGAAAACATGGACATAGATGGGATATTATATATAAGTGATGGTGATACCAGTTAGAATGCAGTAGTGTCATAGAGTGAGAAAACATGGACATAGATTGGATATTATTATATAAGTGATTGTGGTCCAGTTGGAATTCAGTAGTGTCTATAGAGTAGAAAACATGGACATAGATGGGATATTATTATATAAGTGATGGTGATACCAGTTGGAATGCAGTAGTTGTCTATAGATTAGAAAACATGGACATAGATGGTATATTATTATATAGTGATGGTGGTACCAGTTGGAATGCAGTAGTGTCTATAGAGTAGAAAACATGGACATAGATTAGGATATTATTATATAAGTGATGTGGTACAGTTGGAATGCAGTAGTGTCTAAGATTAGAAACATGGACATAGATGGGATATTATTATATAAGTGATGGTGGACCAGTTGAATGCAGTAGTTCTATAGAGTAAAACATGGACATAGATGGGATATTTATTATAGGTGATGGGTTGACCAGTTGGAATTCAGTAGTGTCTATAGAGTGAAAACATGGACATAGTGGGATATTATTATAAGTGATGGTGGTACCAGTTGGAATGCATAGTGTCTATAGATTAGAAAAACATGGACATAGATGGATATTTATTAATAAGTGATGGTGGTACCGTGGAATGCAGTTAGTGTCCTATAGAGTAGAAAAACTGGACATAGATGGGATATTATTATATAAGTTATGGTGGTACCAGTTTGGAATGCAGTAGTGTCTAATAGAGAAAACATGACATAGTGGGATATTATATATAAGTTGATGGTGGTACCAGTTGGAATGCAGTAGTGTCTATATAGAAAACATGGACATAGATGGGATATTATTATATAAGTGTATGGTGGTACCAGTTGGAATGCAGTAGTGTCTATAGAGTAGAAAACATGGACATAGATGGGATATTATTATATAGTGATGGTGGTACCAGTTTGGAATGCATATAGTGTCCTATAGAGTAAAAAACATGGACATAGATTGGATATTATTATATAAGTTGATGGTGGTACCAGTTGTGAATGCAGTAGTGTCTATAGAGTAGAAACATGGACTAGATTGGATATTATTTATAGGTGATGGTGATACCAGTTGAATGCAGTAGTGTCTATGAGAGTAAAAACATGGACATAGATGGAATTATTATATAAGTGATGGTGGTCACCGTTGGAATGCAGTAGTGGTCTATAGAGTAGAAAACATGGACATAGATGGGATATTTTATAAGTGGATGGTGGTACCAGTTGGATGCAGTAGTGTCTATAGAGTAGAAAACATGGACATAGATTGGATATTATTATATAAGTGATGGTGGTACCAGTTGGAATGCAGTAGTGTCTATAGATTAGAAAACATGGACATAGATTGGATATTATTATATAAGTGATGGTGGTACCAGTTGGAATGCAGTAGTGTCTATAGAGTAGAAAACATGGACATAGATGGGATATTATTATATAAGTGATGGTGGTACCAGTTGGAATGCAGTAGTGTCTATAGGGTAACACATGGAC
This sequence comes from Hymenochirus boettgeri, assembly GCA_019447015.1. Classification (NCBI taxonomy): domain Eukaryota; kingdom Metazoa; phylum Chordata; class Amphibia; order Anura; family Pipidae; genus Hymenochirus; species Hymenochirus boettgeri. The sequence goes on along the minus strand of JAACNH010000887.1, from coordinate 17,587 downwards.
ATAGATGGGATATTATTATATAAGTGATGGTGGTACCAGTTGGAATGCAGTAGTGTCTATAGAGTAGAAAACATGGACATAGATGGGATATTATTATATAAGTGATGGTTGTGGTACCAGTTGGAATGCAGTAGTGTCTATAGAGTAGAAACATGGACATAGATAGGATATTATTATATAAGTGAGGTGGTACCAGTTGGAATGCAGTAGTTTCCATTGATAGAAAACATGGCACTAGATGTGGATATTATATACGTGATGGTGGTACGACCAGTTGGAATGCAGTAGTGTCTATAGAGTAAAAACATGGACATAGATGGGATTTATTATAATGATGTGGTACCAGTTGGAATGCAGTGTGTCTATAGAGTAGAAAACATGGGACATAGATGGGATAGTATTAGATAAGTGATTGTGGTACCAGTTGGAATGCAGTAGTGTCTATAGAGTAGAAAACATGGACATAGATAGGATATTATTATATAAGTGATGGTGGTACCATTGGAATGCGTAGTTTCCATGAGTAGAAAACATGGCATAGATAGATATTATATATAAGTGATGGTGGTACCAGTTGGAATGCAGTAGTGTCTATAGAGTAGAAAACATGGACATAGATGGGATATTATTATATAAGTGATGGTGGTACCATTTGGAATGCAGTAGTTTCCATTGAGTAGAAAACATGGACATAGATAGGATATTATTATATAAGTGATGGTGGTACCAGTTGGAATGCAGTAGTGTCTATAGAGTAGAAAACATGGACATAGATGGGATATTATTATATAAGTGATGGTGGTACCAGTTGGAATGCAGTAGTGTCTATAGAGTAGAAAACATGGACATAGATGGGATATTATTATAAGTGATGTGGTACCAGTTGGAATGCAGTAGTGTCTATAGAGTAGAAAACATGGACATAGATAGGATATTATTATATAAGTGATGGTGGTACCAGTTGGAATGCAGTAGTTTCCATTGAGTAGAAAACATGGACATAGATAGGATATTATTATAAAGTGATGGTGGTACCAGTGGAATGCAGTAGTGTATATAGAGTAGAAAACATGGACATAGATGGATATTATTATATAAGTGATGGTGGTACCAGTTGGAATGCAGTAGTTTCCATGAGTAGAAAACATGGACTAGATGGATATATATATAAGTGATGGTGGTACCAGTTGGAATGGCAGTAGTGTCTATAGAGTAGAAAAACCTGGGACATAGATAGGATTTATTATATAAGTGATGGTGGTACCAGTTGGAATGCAGTAGTTCCATTGAGTAAAAAATGGACATAGATAGGAATATATTATATAAGTGATGGTGGTACCAGTTGGTAATCAGTAGTGTCTATAGGTAGAAAACATGGACTAGATGGGATATTATTATATAAGTGAGGTGGTACCAGTTGGAATGCAGTAGTGTCTATGAGTAGAAAACATGACATAGATGGGATATTATTATATAAGTGATGGTGGTACCAGTTGGAATGCAGTATGTCTAAGAGTAGAAAACATGGACCTAGATGGGTATTATTATATAAGTGATGGTGGGACCAGTTTTCTATTTCCCAGCCTCTCTCTCTAATTATTGTAATAATATACAGTCCTGTGAATGAAGTACTTATGATTTATATTCATCCAGTTCTCAGAGCTTAATTGGAACAGATAAAACATTCCAGGGATGGAACTAGGAATAATTCCTTCTGACCCATTCGGAATTTATATGGTGATTCATCTGTCAATCTTATTCCAGTGAGTCCAGAGCTGGAACATTTTCATTATCTGTATCGCTTACTTGGAACTATACGGGTTTCTCCTAGCGTTTTCCTTTTTAGATAATTTTGTCCTTTAGATACAGATAATTAATATGGTACGGCGGTTTATAAGGGCTTCTTCAGTATAAGGGCTTTTTCCAGATACCATAAAGACATACAGATAGGTTGTAAGTGATTAGATTGTAGCTCTCCGGTCCAGGGCCTGATGTGAATTGAGTAAATAATTGTAAAGCTCTGCAGAATATGTATCGCTATATAAGAAAATAAAATAACATACAATACATAACAGAAAAACATGGTAACCTAATGAAAAGTTGATATTGACCAATACCAACAAGATGAAACCAATCTCACAACTGTCTCTATCTTTAAAAAAACTTACAATTGAATGTTAAATGGACAAGAACAATAGTGGCTTTTTCAGTAGGGTGGCTAGGGTTTTGACACCTGAAACAACCTTTAAATGCCATCTATTAGCAGATGGGGGATGGCACGTGAAGCAGACATGGCTTCATCAGGGAACATAGGCGTTGCTTGTGGAGGTGGGTATGGTAGGCGACTAACCTGACTGGAGGGCTGATTTAACACTGCTTGGTGGACGGGGTTAAATGCAGTATTGCAGGAAGGAGGATTTTTTTTTTAACTGCCGCCTTTAAGTGTCCACAGGGGAGTGCCCTGAGAAAATGTTTCAACTTGCTTCATGCAGGGGCACCCCTGCCATGACCCCGCAAAAGGTCTGTGCTTTTCCGCCATTCCATGTGACTCCTTTTCTGTGCGTGTACAGAGAGGTTAACAAACAATTTAAACTTTTGAACTAGTATCTAGATCTCCTGGTCTGTGTTCACCAAATCGGATCCATAACTCAGATCCTTGTACAATTCCTATAGTCCTCCCACATATATTCCCCAGTTTCTTTTTCTCTAGTCCTGACTAACAATGTCATGATTTTACCACTTCTGCTCTTTCACAAAATATTCTAAGGGATGGGTCCACTTATGGGGGGGTTTGGAGGATATTAGAGGAAATCTTACTACTTTAGAGATGGTCCTAACTTCCCAAAATCCGGTCCGCTCGAGACTGCGAATTTCGGAAATCCGCGAGCGGGACTCCATTAAAATGATAAAAAATCCTCGTACATTCGAATTTTAAAAAAAATACGTTATTTCATACATTCTCGAAAATCCAGAAACCTCGTATTTTGCAAATTTTCGAAAACGCAGTTCGTAAAGGGCGGAAAAAAACGGAAAAGCCGCGATAATCCGCCGTGCGCAGAATGAGGTGTAAATCCCCACAGATTCGGGTTCGGAATCGCGAACGAAACTGGGCCATCAATAACCACGTTACAACATCTCACTTATTGCAAATGGAAAACAAAGACAAAACAACTCACCAACAGCTATATCCTGGTGTTTTATACGGGGATTCCCTATGATAGGACTTTTGGAGAGCAAGTTCCCACAAGACTCATTAGGGTTTAGACCCAGGGCTGTGTCTATTTATTCTTTATCAGGAGGGGTTTGGTCGAGATATCACAATGTACATTCGTGAAGTACATAAAATGTCCAAAAAAAATTGATTATGGTGTGTAATGGGCCTCAGGGTATACAGTCCTAAGTTGATCTCCCTAAGTTTGTATATTCTTTCCTGGGTGGAGGTAAGATAAAGGATTCGATTTCAGAACTAGGAATCAGTGCCCCCAGAAAAAATATGTGGTATTCTGGGGAGAACTGTATCTCTGGCATAGGGAAGTAAATCAAATGGGGCCCCCAGCAGTACAGGGTCTGATCCCCCTGGTCAGATTGTTAAGCTCTTCAGGGCTAAGCACTGTGGAAATGTATCACTATATAAGAAAAAAATACATACAATTACATACACTACAGTACTAATACATAAGAAGTACATACATGCATTACACACATAATAATACATACAAATACAGTAAACAATTACAATGTATTAATTCATCCATGGAGTAAATATCGAATTTGATAGCGTAAATGTTATTAACAATAGCGATATAGTTGATGAGTACGCTAATAAGAAGCCGTTATATACAACGAGATGCTATACATAGAGACAAATAATAGCGAGTAATGCTATCTATACAAGGAGTAAATTAATACATATTGTGAAATTATAACTACGCGAGTTATACGAAATGGATATCTATTATACATCCGAAAAATAATCGATTAGAATGTCATTAAATAGCGAGTAATAATCGAATGCGCATATGCGAAATGTATTACAACGAGATATGAATGTATAAATGGTCTAAAAGGTTTATTATACCAGTACGCGCTAGTAATATCTAATTAACGAATATGAAAGTATAATGTTCTTTATACCAATACGCGAGTAATATCAATGATCGATATGTCAGTAAAATGTCATATTATTACCAACTACTCGAGTCAAAATCGAAATTATCGGAATATGTGAGTAAAATGTCTATTTTACCAATACGCGAGTAAATATCGAATATGTTGGTATTTAAAATTGCTATTTAACCAGTAACCGAGGTAAATTATCGAATTATGGGAATATGATATTAAATGTCTATATACTCAATACTCGGAGTAAATTACGAATTATCGAATATGCGGTAAAATGGTTATTTACCAATACGCAAGTAAATATCGAATTATGAATATGAGTTAAAAATGTGTATTTACCAGTACGGAGTAAATATCGAATTAACGAATATGATATAAATGTCTATTATACATACGAGATAAATATCGAATTATGAGATTGTGATAAAATGTTATTTATACCAATACGCGAGTAATTACAATTAACGAATATTAGAATCATATCACTAGCAAGTAAATACATTGACTATGATAAGGAATTACGTACGGAGTATAATTATCTGAAGTATAGAATATGCCAAGTACAAATGTGTATTAATAACAGTAGCGAGTAACATATCGAATTATACGACATGTGCAGAAAAATGTCTATTATACCAATACCGAGTAAATTATCGAATTATCGAATATGAGTACAAGTCGATTATACCCAACACGCAGTAAATATCGAATTTATCTGAATATGAGTAAAAATGTGCTATTTACATACGCGAGTAATCGATCGATGTAGGAAGTATAAACACGATATATACGATTATGGGAACATATGTGAAAAATGTCTATTATAACCATACGCGAGTAAATATCGAATTATCGAATATGTGAGTAAAAGTCGTTATTTACCAATACGGCGAGTAAAATACGCGAATTCGAATATCGAGTAAAATGTCTATTATACCAATAGCGAGTACAAGTAGGGCGAATTATCGAATTTATATGAAATTTATTATAACCTCGGAGATATCAATATCGAATGTAGGTAAATGATTATACCAATACGCAGTAAATCATCGAATTATACGAATATGTCAGTAAAATGTCTATATCCAATGCGCGAGTAAATATCGAATTATGCGATATGTGTATAACAATGTTCTATTATACAACGCAGTGATGTAAACTATCGAATTATCGAATATGTGAGTAAAATGTCTATTATACAATACTTCGAGTAAATATCGAATATCGAAATATTGTTGAGTAAAGTGCTATTATACCAATACGCAGTAAATTGTATCAATATGATGTCTTGCCAAAGCAGAAGATGTTTCGAATATGTGAGTAAAATGTTCTATTATACCAATAACGCAGTTAAATAGCGATGTGACTTGAATATGGTGAGTAAAATGGTGCTTATTTAACCAATAGGCGAGTAAATATCGAATTATCGAATATGCTAGTGTAAAATGTCTATTTATACCACGTACGTGAGTAAATAGCGAATTATGAATATGTGAGTTAAAATGTCTATTAGTACCATACGCAGAAATATCGAATTATCGAATATGGTGAGTAAAACTGTCTATTATACCAATACGCGAGTAATATCGAATTATCGAATAATGTGATAAAAATGTCTATTTAACCAATACGCGAGTAAATATCGAATTATCGAACATTGACTAGAAATGTCTATTACGACAATGCGCGAGTAAATATATCGACATTATCAATGTGTAGAGTTAAAATGTCTATTATACCAATACGCCAGTAAAGTATCGAATTATTCGAATATGTGAGTAAAATGTCTATTAATAACCCATACGCGAGTAAATACGAATATCGAATATGTTAGTAAAATGTCTATTAGTACCAATACGCGAGTAAATATCGAATTATCGAATAATGTGATAAAATGTTCTTATCCAATACGAAGTAAAACGAATATGATAGAGTAAAATGTCTATTATCCCAATACCGCTGATAATATGAATATCTGAATATGTGAGTGTAAAATGTCTATTATACCATTTATACCGCGAGTAAATATCGAATTATCGATATGTGAGTAAAATGTCTATTATACCAATCACTGAGGTAAATATGCGAATTATGAATATTGAGTAAAAGTTTCTATTATACCAATACGCGAGTCATATTGACATTATAGAATTGTGAGTAAAATGTCTATTCATACAATCGCGCAGTAAAATTGCGAATTATCGCATATGGTGAGTAAATGTCTATTATACCATAATCGCGAGTAAATATCGAATTATGTAGGAGTAAATGTCTATTATACCAATACGAAAGTAAATACGAATTACGAATAGTGGAGTAAAATGTCTATTATACCATACCGATGAGTATATCGAATATCGAATGTGAGTAAAATGTCTATTATACCATATCGCGCAGTGAAATATCGAATATCGAATATGGGAGGTAAAATGTCTATTATACCAATTCCGCGAGTAATATTGAATTATCGAATATGGTGACTAAAGATGTCTATTATACCAATACGCAGATAAAAGAATATCGAATATGTGGTAAATGTCTATTATAAACCAATACGCGAGTAAATATGAATTATCGAATATGGTGAGTAAAGCTATTAACCAAACGTGAGTAAAAGATTGAATTATCGAATATGTGAGTAAAATGTCTATTATACCAATACGCGAGTAAATCGAATTATCGAATATTGAGTTAAAATGTTCTATTATTACCAAGATACCGCGAGTAAATATATGAATTATCGAATTATGGAGTTACAAATGTCTATTATACCATATCGCGAGTAAAGTATGATAGTCGCATATGGAGTAAAATGTCTATTATACCAATACGTGAGTAATTTGATACGAATATAACATGAGTATGTAATAGATTACAATCTGATGTGCTGATATATCGATACTACCAATAGAGTAAATACGATTTTTGCGAAATCTGAGATATTGGAACCATTCCAGCCTATTATCCCAATCACAGACAGGTAATAAGTTACCTTGATTCTTATGTATTTATTTGAATGTAAAATGTGACTCCCATTATACTAAGAGCGCGTATAAATTTCAATAATTCGAAAGTGAAGGCGAGAAAACTTTGTGATAACATCGGTAATCATCGTTATTCGTATGGGATGTATGTCTAGTTACTTACAAAGCGAGTACATATCGAATTTGAATCGACATCTCTATGGGAGTAATCGGGGGTCTTTATAACACTCGCGATAATTCCTACTATCATAGGAACCAAATGCTTTATAACTCATGCGTACTTATATGTATCGTTTTACTTACTTGCAAAACACCGAACGATTAATTCGACGCTCCCAAAATGTCCTGCACTTAATCAAGCTGTAACAATCAAACCCAGATAGTACCCAAATGGGAAACATGCAAAAATTATCTCACCGAAATCACTTGCAAAATACATAATTACTACAAAGTAGCATCACACATTTATAAGGTAAATTCATCGATTTTAATAATAGTGGAGTAGAAAATTCCTACTAATACATATTACGCAGTAATATCATAATAATCAATAATAGCTAATGGAGTAATAAATGTATATTATAACTAACAATAACGAAATCGAGTAACAATAATGCAAAATTAAATAATTGGCGATTAGTTTGGATTTAACTCAATGACAAAGTACAAATATGCTTTCAACATTATATCCCTTCTTACCTAAAGACAATATAGAAAACTCTAGACAAGATAAAATTCCGATGGTTGAGGATAGACCTCTCTGGAATTGAACACCTTGTCCACGTTGCATGACACATCTAACCAGTCCCACTAGAAATATTACATTAGAATACCAATGAGAGATATCAATGCCATTTCGGTCTATCTTGTATCTTGATACCTGTTCAAACATATTACTCCCATTGTACTATTAATGGACTGTCTAATCAAACGTCCATATAGTTCAACATTTATAAAACCTGACCAAACTTGTATAAAGTGCATAGCTCATAGTTGGGTTCTGATAATAGCATAACGTCGGTCACTTACCACAAAGTTAAACAGTCTATGCATGTATGAGTTTTTATAAATCGCCATCTAGTCACTATGCCTACCCATATGTTCTAATACGACATACGAGTGTGGAGTTTATCTATATACCACACCGCAACCTTATACCGCTACCCAAATGCCTGTAGAACAGTTACAAAGTCTTATAATGTCTTGTTAATAGAATATTAGTTTCTGCTATCAGTCACTCTTTTACTACTCTTACCATATTCTTAGCAGAATACCAGGAAAGCGAGATGCTAATCAACAGCTCACACGTACTTATACGTCCACCTAATCTTGACCAAATGTGTATACATTATATATTAACATCAGTATTGGACAACGGGAATATAAGCAACGGCAACGCGAGATCAACTATTATACCTCACATAATTCTGATCATAAAGTTACATATCATACAATGTATGGAGGTTATAACTTACTCAAGTCAGTCCTTTAGTACCACCATAACTGTTATAGTTTATAGTAACATACGTGATTGCAGGAATTAGTAATAATATTAATAACTATCTAGTAACTTTATACTACATAAATCATGTAATAACGTTATAATAATATAACAATAAGTGTAATAATAACATGACTCCATCTAAGTAACCTAATTACAGACATAAGTTGTTGGAAGTCTGAACTATTTGGAGTTATAAAGGACTCGTCATTTAACTCTTCATTCCGACCATAATGTGTAACAGTACATAGTAAATAGTCATTGAGGTGTATAAAACATTGATAGTCTCTTCCCCAACTTTATACTACCAGTGTAATGATAACAGTACTCTAGTAATCAAATCATGGTGATCAGAATATCTCTAGTCAATTTAACGCACTTACATATTCTGTATACACTTAGGTCGAACAGATATTTGGGATTGTTAAAACATACAAGTCCCTGAGCCAACTCTATTTTGATACCCACAAATGTCTGTAAAGAGTTTGATCAAGTACATCCCAGCTCTTTCTTGGTTGTTACTCTGTTCTCCTGTAACTACTATGGTGTAAAGTATAGTAACATAGTGGATTGTCTAAGACATATCTATTAGTCCACCTTATAACACGTGGTTTCAGTCCAGTTGAGGGAGGTAAGACATCCTCCATGTCCAAACCTTTATTACCCTACCCATACATGTCTGTATAACAGTTACATAGTAGACATGTATGGAGGTTGTATAAAGACATACGTCCATCTATCAACCTTTATACCCTACCCATAATGGTATGTATAACAGTTACATAGTAACATAGTATTGGAGGTTGTATAAAGACATACGTCCATCTAGTCCAACCTTTAACTACCCATAATGTCTGTATACACAGTTCATAGTAACATAGTATTGGAGGTTGTATAAAGTACATAAGTCCATCTAGTCCACCTTTATACCATACCTAATGCCTGTATAACAGTACCATAGTAACAAGTATCGTGGGGTTGTTATAAAGACAACGTCCATCCAGTCAACCTTTATACCCTAACCCATAATGTCTGTATAACAGTTACATAGTGACATAGTATGGAGGTGTATAAAGACATCGTCATCTAGTCCAACCTTATAACCTACGCATAATGTACTGTATAACAGTTAATTAGTAACATAAGTATTGGAGGTTGTAAATGACATAAGTTCGATCTAGTCCCAACCTTAATACCCTACCATAGTGTGTAATCACAGTTTACATAGTAACATAGTATTGGGGTTGTATAAAGACATACGTCATCTAGTCCAACCTTTATACCCTACCCAGATATGTCTGTATAACAGTTAATAGTAAATAGTATTGGAGGTTGTATAAAGACATACGTCCCGATCAGTCAACTTTATACCACCCATATGTCGGTTGATAACATTACATAGTAACATAGATTGGAGGTTGTATAAACGACATAACGTCCATTAGTCCAACACTTTATACCCTACCAATAATGTCTTGTATAACAGTTACTTCTGTACATAAGTATTGGAAGCGTTGTATAAAGACATACGCCATCTTTAAAGTCCAACCTTTATACCCTACCCATAATGTCTGTATAACAGTTACAAGTAACATAGTATTGGAGTGTTGTATAAAGACATAACGTCCATTAGTTCCAACTTTATGCCCCTCCCATAATGTCTGTATAACGTTACATAGTAACATAGTATTGGAAGGTTGTTATAAAGACAATACGCATATATGTCAACCTTTAACCGACCATCAATGTCTGTAACAGTTACATAGTAACTGATATTGTAGGTTGTATAAAGCACATACGTCCATCTAGTTCACCTTTATACCTATCCCTATAATGTCTTACTAACAGTTACATAGTAACTTATAGTTATTGGGCAGGTTGTATAAAGACATATCTTCCGTCAGTCCAACCTTTATACCCTACCATCATATGTCTGTAGAACGTTACATAGTAACATAGATTGGAGGTTGTATAAAGACATATTATACGTCATCTAGTCCACCTTTATACCCCTACCCATAATGTTGTATAACAGTTAGCATATAACATAGTATTGGAGGTTAGTATAAAGACATACTCACATACTAGTTCAACCTTTATACCCTACCCATAATGCTCTGTCATAACAGTACATAGTAACATAGTATTGTAGGTTGTATAAGAGAATAACTCCATCAGTCAATCTTTATACCCTACCCTAGTCTGTTAACAGTTACATAGTAACCATAGTCATTGGAGGTTGTAAAAAGCACATAACGTCCTCTAGGCCAACTTTTATACCCTCACCCATAATTCTGTCCGTATAATCAGTACATAGTAACATAGTATTAGGTAGGTTGTATAAAGACATCTACGTCCATCAGTCCACCTATAACCCTACCCATAATTCTGTTCAGTACATAGAACATAGTTATTGGAGGTGTATAAAGACATATAGTCCATCTAGTCCAACCTTTATAACCCTACCATAATGTCTGTTAACAGTTCACATAGTAATAGTATTGGAGTTGTATAACGACATCGTCCCATCTGTACCCAACCTTATACCCTACCGCATAAGTCTGTAAACGTTTACATTGTAACATAGTATTGGGAGGTTGTATAAGAGACACGTCCTCTAGTCCACCCTTTATACCCTACCATAATGTGTGTATAACAGTTCCATAGTAACATCGTATTGGGTTGTATAAAAGACATCCGTCCATTCTAGTCCAACCTTTATCCCTACCCATAATGTCTGTAGAACATTACTAGTAACATGTATTGGGGTTGTATCAGACATACGTCACTCAAGCCAAACTTTATACCACACCTAATTATCTGTATACCATTTCATAAACATAGTATTGGAGGTTGTATAAAGACAGAGTCCATCTAGTCAACCTTTAATACCCTACGAATTAATGTCTGTATAACAGTTACATTGTAACTAATATTGCGAGGTGTTGGAATACGTATATAGCATTTATCCGCTTGTCTGATACTACTGTACTAGTATGGGAACATCGATTACCAACATTTATACCCTACCATAATGTCTGTATAATCAGTTAACATAGTAACATAGTATAGTGGAGGTTGTATTAAAGACTAACGCATTACGTCGTAAGTATGTACCAACCTCTTATACCCTACCCATAATGCCTGTATTCAACATTACATAGTAACATAGTATTGGAGGTTGTATAAAGTACATACGCTCATCTAGTCCAACCTTTATACCCTAACACTAATGTCTGTATAACAGTGTCATAGTTATAGGTATTGGAGTTGTATAAAGCTACGTCCATCTATCTTAACCTTGTTATACCCTACCTCATAATGTCTGTAAACAGTTACATAGTAACTATAGTATTGGGAGTTGATTAAAGAATACGTCCATTCTGTCAATCCTGTTATACCCTACCAATAATGGCTGATCTAGAACATGTTACATTAGTAACTTAGTATTGGAGGTTGTATAGAGACATAACTGTCGGCATTCTGGTCACTTTATAACCCTACCCATAAGTGTTTAGTAACACCGTTTAACTAGTGACATGTACTTGAGGTTGATAAAGATATCGTCCATCTAGTCCAACTTTATACCCTAATATCCTAATCTCACTAGTTAACTAGTAACATAGCAACATAGTAATTGTGAGGTTGTAAAGACACAGTCCTCCTAGTCGCAACCTTAATACCCACCCAAGAATGTCTGAAAATTAAACAGAAATTACATAGTAACATAGTAGGATGAGGTGTATAAAGAACATACGAGTCCACTCTAGTCACCGAGGACACCTTTATACCCTACCAATTCATAATACGTCTAGCAGTATTTAACAGTTTGGTAAAAAAGAGGGTAGTATGAAAGCATGAAGTTCACAATGGAGAGTGTATAAAGACATAACGTCCATCGTAGCATCCATAAATTCCTATTACGCATCTACCCATCATGTCATGTATAACAGTTACTGAGTAAATAAGTATTCGGAAAGGTTGCTTAAAGACATAAGTCCACTAGTCAACCTTTTAATACCCTACCCATATGTATGTAGATAAACAGTTCATAGTAAAGAACTAGTAATTGGAGTTGTTATAACGAGACATACGTCCAGCTATCACAACCTTTATACCCCTAAACCCATAAATGTCTGTATAGACAGTATAACATAGTGAGGCATCACGTAGTGAAGTTGTATAAAGAGCATCCGAGTCTCTAGTACCACAACCTTTATACCCTACGCAAATGCTCTAGTAACACAGTTCATGTAACACAGTATGTGAGTTGAAAAGACATCTTATAGTACCTTACCCTACCCAATATGTCGGTCTTATAACAGTTACATAGTAACAAGTAAAAAATGGGAGGTTTGTATAAGACATACGTCCATCTAGTCCGAACCTTTATACCCTAAACAATAATGTTGTATAACAGTTACTAGTAACATAGTACTGGAGGTTGTATAAAGACATGCGTACCTTAGTTACAAACCTTTTAAAATACCCTACCCTAATGGTCTGTATTAACAGTTACATAGTAACATAGATATTGGAGGTTGATACAAGACATCATTACGTCCCCTCAGATCCAACCTTTATATACCCTACCCATAATGTCTGTGATAAACAGTTACATTGTAAAACTAAGTCATGGAGGTTGTAATAAGATACGTTCCATCTAGTCCAACCTTTATACCCTACGCATAATGTCGTATAACAGTTACATAGTAACATCGTATTAAGGAGGTTTTGTATAAAGACTCACGTCCGTCAGTCCAACTTTATACCCTTACCCATAATGTCTTGATAACGTACATAGTAAAAACATAGTTGGAGGTTGTATAAGACAATACGTCCCATTATCCAACCTTATACCCTACCAATAATGTTTGTACTAACAGTTACATAGTAACATGTATTGGGGTTGTATGAAGACATATTCAGCATCTAGTCCAACCTTTATAACCCTACCCATATGTCTGTATAACGTTACCATAAGTAAATTAGTATTGGAGGTTGATATAAGACATACGTCCATCTAGTCCAACCTTTATACCCTACCAATGTCTAAAAGCCCCTCCCCACATAAGTAACATAGTAGAGTATAAGAAACGCATTACCAAACGCGGACTTATACATCAAATGTGGTCTAAACATAGATATTGGAGTTTGTATAAAGTACATACGGTCCATTTGTCCAACACACCATTTATACCCGTATCACACTATGTCTGCCTATTAACAGATTCCCTAGCTGAACATAGTATGGAGGTGTATAAAGACATGCGTCAATCTATCAACCTTTATACCCTACACCATAATGTTCTGTATAACAGTGTTACATTGTAAATAATATTGGCGGTTGTACTAAATACATACGTCCCATCTAGTCAACCTTTATACCTACCTTAATGTTTGCGTAACAGTTACATAGTAACATAGTATGGAGGTTGTATAAAGAATAACGTCCATCTAGTACCACTTTATATGCTACCTACCCTAATGTCTGTTATAACATTACATATAACATGTTATGGAGGTTGTCATAAAGCATCCGTCCCGTTAAAGTCAACCTGTATACCCTACCTAACAATAATGTCTGTATAACCGTTTACATAGTAAATAGATAATTGGAGGTTGTACTAAAAGCAAATGTCCCACTAGTTCCCAACCCTTTATTACCCTCAATAATGTCTGGATATAACAGTTACATAGTAACATGAGTACTTGGAGGTTGTATAAAGACATTACGTCCATCTAGTCCACCTTGTATACCATCTACCCCATAATGTCTGGTTATAACAGTTACATAGTAACATAGTATTGGAGGTTGTTAACAGACATACGTCCCATCGAGCCAACCTTTATCGCCACCCATAATGTCTGTATAACAGCTTAATAGTAACAATAGTATGGAGGTTGTATTATAAGACACGTCCATCTAGTCCACTTTATACCTAAACATAATGTCTGTATAACAGTACATTGTAAGAATATATTGGAGTGTTATAAATGAAACATAGCGTCATCTAGTCCAACATTTATACGCCTACGCTATAATGTCTGTAAACAGTTTACTTGTAACATATATTGGACGTGTGTATAAAGACATAGTCCATCTAGTCCAACCTTTATACCTACCCATAATGTCTGTATAACAGTTACATCGTAACCTAGTATTGGAGGTGTATCACGACATACGTCCATGTTAACAACCTTTATACCCTACCTATAATGTCCTGTACTACCGTTACATAGTAAACTAGTATTGGAGGTTGTATAAAGACATACGTCCATCTGTTTAACCTTATAACCCCTACCCTATAATGTCTGTAGTAACAGTTACATAGTTAAATAGTAATTGGGGTTGTATATAAAGCATAGTCCGTCATCTAGTTAACCTTTATACTCCACACCTAATGTCCTGTTAGTAACAGTTACATTGTAAACTAATATTGGAGGGTTGTATAAAGTACATTACTTATAGTATCTAGTCCAACCTTATACCCTACCCTATAATGTCTGTCATAACGTTACATAGTAACAGATTGTGGAGGTTGTATTAAAGACATACGTCCCATCTAGTCCAACCTTTATACCCTACCCATAATGCTACTTCTAACAGTTACATATAACATAGTATTTAGGTTGTATAAAGACATACGTCATCGTAGTCCAACCTTTATTTAACCTACCAATAATGTCTGTGATAACAGTTACATAGTAACTAGTATTGGACGGTTGTATAAAGACACTATGTCCAGTCTAGTCCAACCATTTATAACCTACCCATAATGTCTTGTAATAAACATGTACATAGTAAATGTAATTGGAGGTTCGTATAAGACATACGTCCAATCTAGCCAACCTTTATACCCTTCCAATAATGTCTGTCTAACAGTTACATAGAACATAGATATTGGAGGTTGTATGAAAGATATAGCTCCATTCTAGTCCAACCCTTTATACCTACTACCCATAATGTCTGTTATAACAAGTTACATAGTAGTAAATAGTATTGGAGGTTGTATAAAGAATACGTCCATCTCGTCCCAACCTTAACCTCAACCAAATGTCTGTATCAACAGTTACATAGTAACATAGTATGGAGGGTTGTCTAAAGACATAGGCGTCCATCTAGTCCAACTTATACGCCTACGCAAATGTTGTATAACTCATTTTAGGACAAATCGATTGGAGGTGTATAAAAGACCATTACGTCCATCTAGTCCAACCTTTATACCCTACCCTAATGTCTTGTATAGAACCAGTTACTAGTAACATAGATTGGAGGTTGTATAAGACATACGTCCATCTAGTCGCACCTTTATACCCTAACATCCATAATGCGTATAACAGTTACATAGTGAACAATAGTATTGGAGGGTTGTATAAAAGACATAGTCCGCAAGTACCAACCTTTCATACCCACCCATAATGTCTGTATAACAGTACATGTAACATAATATTGGAGGTTGTATAAGACATCGCTCCTATCTAGTCCAAACCTTGATACCCTAACCCATAATGGTGTATAACAGTTACATAGTACCATAGTATTGGAGGGTTGTATAAAAGACATACGTTCCATCTAGGTCCAACCTTATAACCTACCCATAATGTCTGTATAACAGTTACATTAGTAACATAGTATGGATGGTTGTATAAAGACATACCTTCATTGGTTCCAACCTTTATACCCTACCCATAAATGTCTGGATAACAGTACAAGTAACATAGTATGGAGGTTGTAAAAGACATAACTTCCATCTAGTCTCAGAACACTTTATACCCTACCCATAATTCTGTATAACAATTGCATAGTAACATAGTATTGGAGGTGTTATAAACATACGTCCCATCTAGTCCACCTTTATACCCGACCCTATAATGTCTGTATAACGTTTTACAATGTAAAATAGTAATTGGAGGTGTATAAAGACATACGTCCACTAGTCACACCTTTATACCCGACCCCATATGTCTGTATAACCGTTACATAGTAAACATAGTATTTGGAGGTTTATAAAGACATACGTCCATTGGTTAACCTTTATACCCTACCCTATAGTTGTATAAACAGTTACATAGTTAACATAGTATTGGAGGTTGTTATAATAAGCCATACGTCCATCTAGTCTTACCTTTATACCCTACCAATAATGTTCTGTATACAGTTACATTGTAACATAATTAGTATTGGAGGTTATATAAATACATACTGTCATCTAGTCCTACCTTTATAACCCTACCATAATTGTTCGGTAACAGTTACACATAGTAACTATAGTTAATTGGAGGTTGTATGACAAGACATACGTGCGCATCTGTCCAAGCCTTTATACCCTTACCCATAATGTTGTCTAACAGTTACATAGTAACATGTTATTGAGGTTGTATAGAGACATACGTCCATCTAGTCAACTCTTTTACCCTACCTATAAGCTTCTGTCTAACAGTTACATAGTAAGTATAGTTATTGAGGTTTGTATAAGACCTAGATCGCATCTAGTTAAACCTTTATACCCCCGTTAATGATAATGTCTGTTATACAGTTACATTCAGCCCAAGTAACTAGTAATGTTGGAGGTTTGTATAAAGACAGAGGCCATCTATTAACATCCTTTTATACCCTACACAACATAATAGTCTATAAATAACAGTTACATAGTACATAGGTATTGGGGTTGTATCAAAGACCCTACGTACCATCTAGTCAAACCTTTATACCAGGTCACCATAATGTGCTGCTAACGTTTACATAGTAACTTATATTGAGGTGTCATAAGACATTAATTCTCTAGTCCATACCTTTATTACACTCTACCCATACTGCCTGTATAACAGTTACAAAGTAACATGTATTGTAGGTTGTATAAAGACATTACATCCATCTAGTTCCAACCTTTATAACCCTACCCTAATGTCTGTAAAACAGTTCATAGTACATAGTATTGGAGTTGTATAAGCCATACGTCCATCTAGTCCAACCTTT